>JARFNW010049950.1:0-23974 GCA_031763155.1 Dirona albolineata | reverse complement strand
GGGGGGGGTGCCAGCAAAGTACACATACAATCATAGATTGGAACAATCAACCCAATAACATAATCATCAGTTTGTCTTTTGAAGCTTTTAAAAATGCACTAAATTAAATTAAATGTGCTGTACGATGTCCATGTGTATTTCTGTATGGAACATATTTGCAATAATGGACAGACATGTCTTTTGCATCTTATCGAAAGAAGAAGAAGAAGTAGTATCTGGTGATCAGATTTAGTGCTGCTTGATAATGGTTATTTATGATCCATAGGATTGACAAGAGAAGACAGAATGTCCTTGAAAGGAGACAGAAAGCCAAAGACAGAGCTGGAGAAAGACGTCAAGCCCTTTTGGCATCAGAGGATTTCCACAAATTTAAAAGAGACGCTAATGAGGTAATTGGGGGAAAAAAGACATTTGTTTCAGCTTTATTTTTCAATATCTTTTGGGGGGATTTTTCCCTTTTAATTATTTTCTTAAAAGCCTTTCATGTTTTTTTAGCATGCGCTTGAATCATTCAGAAAACTGACAGTTTTCTTCCTAGCGTGGTTTCTTTGTTTATGCTTGTCAGAAAATTGTAGACCATTTTGAATACTGTCATTGAAGTAATCCGCAAAATATTTGTATAATTCTATTCTTATTGTTATTTGGAATAAAGAGACTTACCAGAAAACTTTAGATTTGATTAAAGAATATAATGGGAGTTTACCTGACTCAATAGAGTTGAAATGGCAACCTTAAACACAAAAACATCATAAACAATGAGCGAACAAGAGTTACATTAATTTCTCACCTAAATTACATTTACAGCTGTCACAATGGATGAAGGAAAAATTGAAGACGGCAACTGATGAATCGTACAGAGACCTCAACAACCTTCAAGCCAAACTTCAGAAACATGCCGCGTTTGAGGCTGAATTAAAAGCCAACAACGAAAGACTCAAGGGTATAAATAAGGTCTGTAATATTTTAACTTCTTCCATTTTTAAAGTTGGTTCATTTTTAACCATCTAATCATAATTTAGATGTTAATTTTTTTGGATTTATCACATATTGGAAATGGTAACGTGATTGAAAATATGATAAGGTAAAATACTATTTTATTGCAAAAAAAAAGAATCTTTTCAGGAATTAAATGATTGAGTCTGACACTCACTCTTTCACTCATTCTGTTATCTTCCGTCCACTCAGTCATTCCATATACCTATATCAGATCACTTTCAAGAAGAAGCAAAAACAATTTCATAATGAATGACATAAGATAGTACATCTTGAAAAAAACATTATTGTGCATTGAATGCTACAATAATACTTGCTATATAAGGAAATGAGCACGAAAAAGGAAGAACATACATTGATTCATTCCCACAACAGATTATTTCGTTTCTGAAGAGGGGGTGATGTATGTTTTGTATTTTTGCCATTTAGTGTTCTTTGTCATGTTGTAATTACTACAAATTTATAACACATTACTGCGTCTTTGTAACATTTGGATTTTCTTTTATTGTTCCAGACTGGAAACAACCTGATTGCTGATGATCATTCAAAGTCAGGTGAAGTGAAAGAGATCATGGAGCAGATGAGCAGGCAATGGAAGGAGCTCGATGACAAAGCCCAAGACAAAGGAAACAAACTCCGCGAAGCTTCAGCACAACACACCCTAAACCGTGCACTTGATGATGCACAGGTTAATATTTGAGCATGATAATGTATAGCTAACTTCATAGTATGTGATAGTCAAACCTTAAGAGCCTTATGGCTTATAGAACCATTTGATTTTGCTGCAACGTGAAGTGGGCAAGAGATGATTTGTCCCGGATTGGGTAGGATACTGGCCCAATGCAGATGGCTTTCATAGCTGGGCCAAACGAGGCAATCAGAGTAAAGAACCTCTCACCTATCACCTAATGATAATAACACAATAAAGAAAAGAGTACTTGAACCCACTCTTTGTTTAAGTGCTTAAACGTTGTGCTCTTGATTGAATTTTAAAATATATTTAGAAACATAGACATTTTTTTAAACTTTTGAATGAAATCATTCTATTGAAATAGATATTTTTTAATGACCACCTAATGTCTATAAAAATGATTGAGTGCTTTTTTGTAGATGTACGAGAAGTTGCACTATGAAGAATGTCATAGGTAAATGGTTGCCTTTTGTAAATTATAGCATAATGACTTATCTTTCATTCGTATTCATATGGACTTGTTTATATAAACACAGGACAAACTTGATGAAATGGAGAAGTCTGTGGCCAATCCAGATCTTGGATCAGATCTCAGAGGAGTGAAAGGTTTATTAAAGAAACACCAGGTAGGTAGCTGTTCGTACTGTAATCATACTTTTTATTATGCAATGTTTGCCTTCAGTTTTTTTGGTTTTTTAAGTTGCTGTGGTGGTTGTGATTATGTCCAGCATGAAGTGTAATATTATTATAGCGTGAGTTTTTGGTAGATTTTCGAGGGGTTTTTTCTGTTAATTTTTCTTCTTTTTTATAGTATTTTTTTTCATTTCATCTTTATTTTGGAATATCAACAATTTTTAAGTTGTTGTTTGTGATATTAAACAACAAGGGGAATTGGCAGTTCCATTTGAATATGACATTGTCAAGGTTTTTTGGGTTTTTGTTAAAAAGATCAACTGCCTTGCATTTCAAAATATTTCAGTCAAAAAGATTTTTCCAATTGTACAGATTAACATTGTGCTCGATCTCTATAATTTTAATTTTTTTTCTTCTAAATGTTGATTTCTTGATGAACTTTTATACATTTCCGTTATATGATTTCCACTTGACATCTCCTCAGAACCTGGAAACTGATCTCAGCACTCTGTCTGACACCATTCAAGGGATCATTTCCCAAGGAAAGGAGATGGCAGACGCAGGTCATTTCAACTCTGCTGGGATTAGGAAAGCGGTGGATGATTTCAACTCTAGGTAAATACTATTGTCTCATGAATTGATTATGGCATTTCACAAGTGATGAAGCAGGCCGTAATGGGTAGGTAGGGGGTGGCTAGGTAGGGGGTGGGTTCAAGTGGTTGATGGAGATGACAAAGTCAACCGTGGCGATGAGTGCAGATCCAACAATGTTACCTGACAGCTGTTACCTGACAGCAACAACATGGTTGATGGCAGCTGACAACAATTTTTCCAGTGATTTCACGACATTTTTCACAGTCGTCACATAGTCTGTAGGGAGAGGCGGCAATGTATTACAATAAAAATCTACAGAAACGATGTCAATACATTCTGACATGCACCAGTAAACCAACAGCTATCACGTGAGATGAACCCAACGATATGACCACAACCACCTTTCTTTTATTAGTTACTTTATCCAAGGAAAGAATCAATGGTGTTAATTTTTGAATGAATGACACAAATTAAAGACAATAGTCTATCTGATTCATTTTACCGTTTGTTTGCAGGTTTGAACATTTGAAACCAGCTGTAGCAAATCGGAGAAACTTACTTGAAGAGTCCTTACAGCATCACCAGTTTGTCTTTAACGCTGACTTGGAGATTCAATGGATTAAAGAACATTTGCCTGCAGCATCCTCAACCGACTTTGGCAAAAATCTTGTGGATGCTCAGAAGCTTCACAAAAAACACCAAGTAAGAGTTTTAAATCTTATAAATAGATGCTTGACAATCGTGTTTGTGTAATACATAGATTTAAATCTTATTTTATTATTTTATAAACTTTTTTTTTTTCTTTTTCAATGTGTCCAGCCTTTGTGTTTTTGCTCATCTTGGTAGATGAAGGTTTTTATGGAGGGAGTCTAGTTCCAATTCTAGATCAGAGGCCCTCCAACGGTTTTGTGCATGCATTCCTTTGTCCTCCATCTGCCCATAATTCAAACAAAAGTTGAAAATAAGTACAAGGAGTTGAAAAAATTAAAACATCGATTGACTGTTTTAGATTGATTTTATTTCAATTTGTTTTTTTGTAGATCCTTTGCATTGTCTAATTGACCCATGGGGGAAAAAGTGGTGGGGGGGGGGGGGGGGTGGAGGTTTATAGAAAACACTTTTTTAAAAACTTCTGTGCTAAATAAACTAAAAAATTACCAAACATTTCCAGGAACTGGACAGAGAGATTCAAGGCCACCAAAGCGCCATTGATAAAGTGTCTGCTGAAGGAGACAAGATGGTCAACCATCACCACACCAACGCCAAGGCTATCAGGGACAAGAATCAGGAGGTGCTTGTGTGTTGGGATGACTTGTTGAAAAAGTCAAAGAACAGGAAAAAGAATTTGGACATTTCATTACAAACGCAAAGGGTATGTCCAAATTTTCAATATTTCAAACATTACATACCGTGAAAACTTAAGAAAAGTACATATTGATTAAACAACCTGATGTTTTCTTTCTTATTTAAAAAACTTATTTCTTAACAACATTTGATAGCTGCCAGAGTAAGGTTTGATAATTGTGGATAAATTGCCCTGCCACTCTATAATCATAACTTTTTTGTCCTTATGGTAACTAACTTAATATTAGCCCTCTCCCCTGTAACATCAAACGCTTATTCCTGCTGTATCTTCCTTGCTCTACCTTTGAACTGTTTTTCTCTCCTTTTATAGATTATATATATATATATATGCTCAATTGTATAATTCCAAGGTCTCACAAAGAGCTGTGAGTTACTTATATCCAACAATATATTTCCAGTATTTTTCCGAAGTGGCTGAAGTAGAGGCTTGGATCAATGACAAAATGGCCTTGGTTTCCAGTGAGGATTATGGGAAAGATGAGAATGCAGCAGATAAGCTATTGGCCAAAAACAATGTAAGTTTATAATGATAGAAATTTAAAAAATGAAAGAGAAAAAAAAAAGAAGCGAGAAACAATTCCACCTGATTGTGGAAGTCCCTTTTCGAAGCTAGAAATAAAGAAATATGTTAGTTGTCATGAATCATATATATTGTGGAGTCATTTGCAAAATACTCTAATATATATTATGGCTGAGACAAAACTCAAAAGGCTACATTAGGTGTGTTAATTGGCATTGTATCAAATAATAGATTTTTGTCTCAGTAAGATGATCATATGCTTGTCCTAAATTATTGGTAGATGATTTTGCATGTAGGTGCATTGGCTAAACAAACCTTTTATGTAAGATTTTCGTTTAATTTTCAGTAATTGTGAAAATTATTCTATGAATAATGACTAACAAAAGTACAACCATTCTTGAGCTTGGCAATTCAAAAATACTGTTTTCTTCTCAGGTCTTGGAGACAGATATTCAAACCTATCAAGCAATTGTGAACACGCTGTCCAAAGAATTTAATCGTCTCTTCAAGCTGGGTTACCCAGACCCTCAAGCTTTGAGGAAGGCACAGGTGAGTGAAATAACCGAAGAAAGACTAAATAAATGCTACTTATTTTTTCTTCACAAAATGTACCAAGATTGGATGATATTATCTCTTTCTTTTTCTTTTTTTTTTAAAGCTTCTGAATTTAATAATAATGTTATGAATAGTTTTAATTGTTTTCTTTGGTAGATCAAGGCTTGTGGGATTTTTAAAATATGTTTAGAGTCATTTGTGTCTTGATGATAAATGTGTTGAATATTCATGTATACTGGCTGGCATACTTTCAAGCAGAAGGAATGGATTTATGTTCATGTGAGGATACATTTGGGATGTAAGCTTGATTTCTGTTTCTGGGTTATTTTTTGTCAATAACTGTACATCGCAAATATATCAATAAATAGAAAATGAATTTAATAGAGAATCATTTTGGAATAGTTAAACGCCTTGTTAAAGTGTGTGTTCTCAGCCCATAATGTGTATTGATAAATATCTACAGGATCATCTACAAGACAGCTTGGCAAAACTGAAGCGACTTGCAGCAGAGAGAGGCGCCAATCTTGAAAGAAGCAAACGCATGCATGCCTACATGAGAGAGGCTGATGAGTTTGAGGCTTGGATTCATGAACAGATGCAGACAGCTTCCTCTGAAGAGTATGGCCAAGATTTTGAGCACCTACAGGTAAGAAGAGGGCTGACATTGAATCCTTATTCCTTCCCGGGACAAATGTGCCACTGTAAGCGCTTAGGTCATGGTGATGATCGTGAATAAGCGCTATATGAATGTACATTATTAAATATACTTTTTTTTTTTTTTTCTTATTGGAATTTTGTGAAGGAAAAAATAAAAGACAACAGCTGAATGTTCCTCTTGATAAAAGTTATTTTAATCCTTGAAAGAGATGGAGCTTATATAAAAGATTCTATTTTGTTTTACTCTCAAATGCTGTAATCCAATTATTGTCATGATTCCATAAACAGCTGATTGAAAGTATCGGCACTTTTCATCAAGAGACAGACATTTGGAGCTGGAATATTTTGTACCATGTCAATGTGTTATTGTGTTGTCATATGTTGCACAACAATTGCCCTCTTCCTATAAGTTTAATTTTGTTTCTATTCCATTCACCATTGTAGATTTTGAGAGTCAAGTTTGATGAATTCAAGAGACTTGTGGATGCAAGCAATGAACGATCCAAAAGTTGTGAGCGACAAGCCGACTATTTGATCAAAGATGCTGGTTTCCTGACGGCTGAGGTCTCTGACAGACAAAACCACGTCAGGTAATATTATGGATTGATAGATTTAACCCCAGTTTAAAGGTAATATTATGGATTGATAGATTTAACCCGCCCAGTTTAAAGCAAGCCTCGTCGATTTATTTATCTCAATTAACTTGTTTCAATACAATACATGCTTTAGTAAATATTTTATTCTCATGATTTGTTGTAAAGATCATTTTTGAAGACCTTGTATTTATATAATAGATATGCACAGTTGTGTAATAATTAATGTATTATGTTTTTCTATGCATCCCTTGTAAAAATTACCAGAGAGGCATGGAATGTTCTCCTTGAGACCATCGACAACAGGGACCAGAAGTTGCATGGAGCTGGAGAGATTCATAGATTTAACAGAGATGTAGAAGATGCCCTGTCTAGAATCCAAGTATGTTTTATATTTTATGATTAATCATGTTTATTCTAGTGCGTAAAAGGAGACTTGTCAAGAATTTGCATTCCACTTCATTCCAAATTGCTTGGTGCATTTGTTCTGCTGACCTCACTACATCATGATTTTTACTTACATTCCATAACATCATGATTGATATTACAAAGTATGGTTTAAGTGAAAGTAATTAACCTTTCTCAAAGTGAGTTCAATCGGGAATGCAATGTCCACCTACTTTTTGATAAATGCAAATTTACTCATTGCATTTCACTGTGTAGGATTAATGGCAAGGAGTTTTGACATTGGTCTTGTCCGCTACAACTGTTTTCAAATTTGTAATAATTTTTAATCAAAGAATTTAGATCATTGGTCCTTTCAAGTAGAATTTATAGATAGATCTGTCAAATTTCTTTTTTTATTCAATTTGATTTTGTGTATAGGAGAAAAGCTCCAGCATCCCTGAAGACTTAGGAAGAGACTACAACACAACCCTGAGCTATCTGAAAAAACACGAAGCTTTTGAGAATGATCTTGTGGCCTTGGAAGGACAGGTGAGATCATTTTCAAATTGTTCTGGAGATGAATAACAAATAAACCAATGATGGTGACTTGTATGTAGAGATTGATGGTGACTTCAACAGATTATATATATGTTTTGTACGGTTCAAGTTCTTGAGTTGGCATTTACCATTTACTAAAATTACCAGTTTCTTCACAATGCTGAAAAGTTAACCATAAAAATTAAACATTCCATACTTTAAAATCAGTCATAGTCTTACAACTCTCATGATGTTATTATGTCTGTCTCCAAAACAAAGCTTCAAGTATTGATTGACGATTCCAACCGCCTGCAAGAATCGTATCCAGGAGAGAACGCTGAGCAAATATCCCTCTTACAGTCGGCGGTGGTGGACGATTGGGGCGACTTGCAAGCCAAGACAGATGAAAGGAAAGCAAGTCTCTTAGCAGCAGCAGACTTGCACAAGTTTAATGCCAGTGTAAGTACATCGAATTATATCCATTTAAGAGTGAGTGACAAAGAAAGATATTTAAGAATCAATGTGTCATATTTGCTCCATGAAATGAAAGATATTGAATTTTTTGTTTGTTATGGATGCCATTATTTTATTTATTTTTTAAAAAGTGTTTTTGTTATGTGGCTTTGATAACATTATTTTACTTTTTTGTTTTTTGTTGTTTTTTTCTTCTTTTTGTTGTTGTAAACTGTGAGTAGGTAGATGCTGAAGTGTATTCTTCTTCAAGAAGAGTGTGTATGTGGCAAATGAAAACTTGGCAGGGCCTCTACTTCTCCACGACAAAGGGAAAGATATGGTTTCATTTTGAAATCTGCTACAGTAGCTTACTCTTTTTGGGAACACCCACGGCTACTGCAGTCAGAATTATGAGCTCTGCATAACAGTGATACATAATATGGATTTCATTATTTCATGCCATATACTTTCTTAACATCTGTTTACACATTCTTGAACGTGTATTATATTATTCTCAGGTGAGAGATTTACTTGACTGGGCTAATGAAACAAAGAGGGAGATGAAAATGGACCATAATGTGAAGGATGTAAACGGTGCAGATCTGCTCAGACAGCGGCATGAAGAAATTCGAGCAGAGATTGAGTCCAGACAAGAGACCTTTGACTCTGTCATACAGACCGGGGAGGCTCTCATTGAAAATGACCACTATGCAAAGAATGAGGTTGGTACAGTGATTTACATTTTTTAAAATAGTGTTGTTGCTGTTGTTATTGTTGTTGTTGTTGTTGTTGTTGGTGTTAATGTTAATAACTATTATCTTTTGCTAATTTATCAAATGATCAGATCATTTGAAAATATAGAAAATCTGTATTTTTTGTAAAAAGTTATGGTCCATTCAGTATAAAGCTAAAGATATCAAAATTATAAAAGAATGAACCACTATTACTCATATACACATTATTTAATTTATATTGTAAATTTTCTTGAAAATGCATCGGAAGAAATTTGAGTGCATTTATATTTCAAAGGAATGATTTAATCAAATATTAATGATAATATATGTTTCTAGCCTAGCCTTAGATAATAGGAAAGATAGTTGAAGGGTAGATAAGTTGGCTTTATGACATTGAAACTGATTTTCACATTGCCATAATATATTAAGCTTCCATTTTCATGTTTGTCCTTGTCATGTGTTGTTCAATGAGGATTTACTGATTTTTGATTTCTTATATTATTTCAAGATTTCTGACAAAGTGAAACAAGTAGAGGAAGCGAGGAAACAGTTACACAAACTATGGCAAGAGAGGAAAGACCTGTACGATCAAGTCTATGATTTGAATGTCTTCTTGAGAGATACTGACTTTCTGAACAGGACAAGTACTTCTCAGGAGGTATGTTATCATAGTTGTGCTTAGTTGTTGTGCTTATTTGTTGGGCTTAGTTGATACCAAGTCACTCAGTAGTCAGTTCCATTTCAAATACTTGCCAGGCAAGTGTCTCTTTGTAATAATATATGATTCTTGGATGCTTTTATGTTGGATATGGTCTGTATATGGCATATGATCAAGGATACCTCATTGTTGAGAGGGATGTTGAATTTGAAAGTCCCCTCAGTGAAAAGCAGCATCGTCCTCCAAAAATTGTATTCACGATCACGCCTATGAGCCAGCTCGTGGTGTATTAAGTATTGAGTGTCCTTTGCCGGGGCAAATGTGCTTCTCTAAAGCGCTTAGAGCATGATGATGATTTTGGATAAGTGCTATATAAAGGACATTCATTATTATTATCATTATTACAATTATAATTGCTTGTAATCTTTGGATAGAATTATAATGTCAAACATATCTGAGTTTTTTCTTCATACCAATTTCCATTGACTATTACAGGCCCATTTGAAAGGTTCAGATGTCGGATCCAGCACTGAACAAGTTGAAAGTCATATAAGAAAACATGAGGCATTTGAAAAAGTTCTGGAATCCCAAAATGAGAAGGTATTAGTTTAAAGATTTTTAGAATATTTTTATATATCGATGTGGAAAAGAAATAAGTAAAAAAAAATTGGGGTCAAAAGTCTCTCTTAAATTTTAAAAAATAAATACACATAGCAGTTATGATAGCATACTCATATTAATAACTCTCTTTATAATGGTAATGTTGTTAGGAATGATTCTATAAATTGATGTGGAGATAATGCATGTCCCGATGATATAAAGGGAAAAATTGGATGATGGGTGTGTGTGGGTGGGGGGGGGGGGGTGGTTCTATACTATCTTTGTTCTTTGTTACTATGTTGTTTTGGGGGGTTTTCTTGTGATGGAAAATTAATAAATTCCATGTTGTTAGCTTGAAAGCTTATATTTTTGTACCATATATTTGCTGCAGTTGAACAGTATCCTGGATCATGGACAACAACTGGTTCAAAGTGAACATTTTGAAGCTCAAAATGTAAAACAGACCATGGCTGCTCTCTCAGACAGGTGGGTTTTGCGTTACTTATTATATTTTGGCAATGTATGTATGTGTTGTCATTAAGGACAATGCTATTTTGCCATCAAAATCAGACAGGTGAAATGAGTCTTCTGATCCGTCCATTTTTTAAAATGATTTATTTGCCATTTGATGCCATATATTTATTCACGTTTAACATAGAGAAAAAACAAAGGATATGTGATTTGATTTCAAATCAAATATCCTTCAATTTTAATGTTTAAGACCACTTAAGCCGACCACTCACTAGAGAGGAATTCCCCACTGAAAAAAAAATTTAGCCAAACTTTGAACTGTATAGTAGAAAACCTGGTCCTCATCGACTCTTTTTGATTTCAGGACGAGCGTGATAATTTCTTCTTGGTCTCATGGCCGGAATTCCCATCACTCAAAATAATGGGGAAGCCAAAGTCCAAATTGTGTAAATCTGACATAAGAATCATCATCTGCGTCGAATTCTAGTGCGAGTTAATATCAAACACCGCTACCAAACCTTTATTTTAAAAATGAATAAGTACTCTCCCCCTCCTTTGCCCACCAAGTGCGGATGAAAACCATGCGACATTGTAGTGTGTGAAGGTCATTCCGTGCTAAACACGTGCGTTGGACCATGCTCATTGAGGACTAGTCAGTGAGGAACTCCTCTCTAGTGAGTGGTGGGCTTTAGGCTTGCCAAATTATTTTTACTACCACCATTGTGTTATAGTGTTTCCTCCAACCATACCTGCTACAGATTTCCTTCAATTTAATACTTTTTTAAGAATGTGACATATATATCGTTGTTTGAAACATCTTGTAGACGGAAGACTATTCAAGATCAATCAAGATGGAGAAAGAACAACCTTCAAGATTCTTTGCTGTACCAGAAATTCAATCAAGATATTGTTGAGGTATTTTATTACTTTATCATTGTATAAGTCTATGTCAATGCTTTGGAAAATTATGTTTTTAACTATGTAAAGCTTACAAATGAATGCTATTATTTGTGACTAATCTTTTATGCTTTAGGATGATAACTTTCCGGTATTAACAAAACTGGTATTCTTTCTCGGCAAACGTATATGCTGTTTTCTTTCTCTTTTTTTTTTGTCTTTTCTTTTCTTTTTTTCTTTTTTGAGTAATTTTCTTGAGGGCTAGACTTTTGTTTTGTGTTACCTGGCTTTCCAATTTGGTCACATTATATGTTTACTTGTTTTTCACTTGAATATGATATTCATCGTCTTCCTGTTCTCCCATTCACATTTTATCCAGACTGAAGGATGGATTGATGACAAACTAACCATCGCGTATGAAGATGACTTCAAGAACGTGACTGATTTGTATGACAAGATGAAGAAACTCCAGAAGCACCAAGCATTCCATGGAGAGATTGTGGCAAACACTGACAGGATTCAAGGCATCAAGCAGGTTAGAGTTACATCAATAGACGTGTGTATGATTATAGCTGTAAGGCATTGAGGGCTGGCATTTCACCTAATGTGATGATGTCTCAGGTCTTGATGTCCCAGGTCTTGATGTCTCAGGCCTTTTTCATTATGTTCCAATAGGACGTGCTATTTAGTAGGTTTTTTTCACACAAGTAGACCTGCCTGTTCGCAAACTACTCCCAAAAAAAGATTTAGATGGTGTGTTCGGAGGTTGGAGTGTTATCATTAGAGTTGTTTATGATTATAGCAGGAAGGTATGGAGTGCTTCCCTTGTTATTTAGTTGATTTTTTCCCATAAGTTGTCCTATCTGTTCAGATATGGCAAAAAAAAAATTAATTAAAATAGTGTCGCTCATTGATTTAGTAAATCCCTATTTCAGTGTTGCACTATATTTTGGCTTTTTTTTGTGATATGTTTAAAAAAAAGATATATCAGCCTCTTTCTGATTAACCTCATAACTGTGGAAATGTTTTGCAATAAATTTTTGCTTGCAATAAATTTTTTTTGGGAAAATATAATAATTTCATAAGGAGGAAGATGTTCTATAAGTAGATACCATGAAACATATTTTGAAAACTGTTTCTGTCTTTCCAACCATGAATACAGCAAGGAGATGTTCTTATCAAGAAGAGACATCCTGAATCGGGCCTGATAGATAAAAATGTGCAGCGTTTCATGACCAAATGGAATGAGTTGCTTCAGGCATCCTCTAATAGAGGCAAGGGCTTGGAGGAGGCCAGGGATATTTTGGAGTTTATGGAACAGGTGGATAAGGTTATCCAGTGGATTCGAGAAAAGGTAAATACGATTGTTTCATTTTATGCATCATCATCATGAAATTGTTTTTGATTTATAGAATGACTTTCTGAAGAAAGATAACAGATTTGACAGAGTGAGGGACAAACAAAGATAGTGGTATGGCTTTAAGTGTAAAACAACTAACAACTTTTGCTTGCTGTTTTACACTTGATGCTATACCATTGTCTTTACCGAAGACGTTGTTTTCCGTCTTGATTCTGTTGGAATGATAGAGATAATAAGAAAAAATATTTGATTGAAGAAACTTTCTTCTACTCTTATTCTTCATGAGATTCGTTTGCACAAATTTGCTTTTAGGCGACTTTGTATGTGAATGAATTATCATGATGATAACAATAGGTATTTGATTGATTTGAATTGATCATGTGGACAATTCAATCACAGACCCATCTAAAATGTCATTGAGGATGTAAGCCTTAATCTGATTCCGTTCACTTCCAGGAATACTTGGTGCAACAAAATGACCTTGGTAGAGATTATGAACATTGCCTGGAATTGCAAAGGAAAGTCAACAATCAGGAATCTGCTGTGAGTATCTGAAGACAATGTGTGTTTTTTTTGGTGTTTTTTTTTTGGGGGGGGGGGGGGTATTTGTTTGTTTGTTTCATTCATTTACACTAATAAAGTATGGGCTGACATAGTGGATGGAATAGTTACTTTGGGATGTTGAGATTCTGGGCTCAATTCTTGAGCAGGTCCTTGCTCAGTTTCTAAGGCTCAACGCTTCAAGTCCTATCACAAATTATGCACTTGAAACAGGACTTGCTGTCCTTGATATGATCTTTAAAACTTTCTTTAATCATCTATATTATTTCTTTCAGCGTTTTCTTCAAATTGATAAATACTCGTCTTTGATAGATTTACTTTAATCAGTGAATCAATAAGGTCAGATAGCTTTTCTCTCTTGTGAAGTCAAGACATATTCAATACAAGAGACACATTATTAATGTATTTGATGAAATGCTTCAGCTTATACTTGTTCTCTATTATTATTCGTCTATCTTTTTAACCAGGGCATTACTGTTGACGAGAAGAGAATCAAGGCCATCAACACTTTGGCAGACAAACTCATCGCCCAAGGACGAACAGACACGGTTCAAGTCAAAGATAGAAGGGCAGACATGAATCAACAGTATGTGGAAATCACTACTTTAATTTGTCATCCCCAACTCTACTTTAATTTATCATATCCCAACTCTACTTTAATCTATCGTCCACTAACTCTACTTTAGTGTATCTTCCTCTTCCCCTCCCTTCACACACCCTCACCCATCCTTTCAGAGAATGTCCTCCACCCATAGTATAACTCATTTTCTTTTGACTCGACCATCACTTCTTTTCCCATTTGATTTTCTGACTTGGAACAGGACACACAGTTTTGAGACTTCCTCCTTACCTTTTTTTTGTTTAAAGTCTCTTTTTTTGTATGTGATTAATCTATGGTGTTCTACATGTATTATGATAATGCACCCTGTGTCCAAGTTTGATGTTTTTCACGCATATTGTAAAAAGATAACCAAAGCAAATCTCCTTTTCTTTTGATAGAAAGTCGTTCATGGTACATTAATGAATCATTAGTATAGAATTCATGAATCATAACAGTGAAATGCATATACTTAAAAACTTGTCTCTTTGTCCTTCTAGATGGCAAAATCTCCAAGGTACTTTGAATGATTACAAGTCTCGGTTGGCGGCCGCGTTGGAAATTCACACTTTCATCAGAGATGTGGACGACATCAATGACAGGATAGAAGAAAAATCAAAACTGTTGTCTGTGGACGACCTTGGCAAAGACCTGCAGGCAGTCCAGGCACTTCAAAGAAAACAAGAAGAAATAGACAGAGATATGACAGCTCTCCAAAACCAACTAGAGGTATGTGGTCGTGGTGTAGGTTGTTGTCATGGAAACCAAATGCTGCTTCGGTCCAAGATATTATGTAAATTGTTGATTGTTATGTTATCATTGAAGGTCATTATTTTACAGCTCACTGTATGACATGAAATATGAAATCTAATCAATGGCAATAAATTTCCCGATGCTTACTTTTGTACCTTATTCATTCATTTTTGTTCTCTCCTGTAAGACTGACAACAAAAAATTTCCAAGTTTTGTGACTTTGAGTGGTAGTAAATCACTTGGGTAAACCTTGTAAATCATTTTCAGCCCTTTGTGTTTTCTCAACCACATATTATATACTGATGTTTTAAAAATTGAAAAAAATTATCAAATCATTTTTTGTGAAGCATTCTTATTTATTTTTGTCTCATTTTCTAAAGAGGCGTTCAATATCTCCATTCCTTTTCCTAGAAAATTGAGATGCAAGCAAGCAAGCTCTGTCAAAAATACAAAGACAGGGCTCAGGAAATTGAACTTAAAAAGCAAGAAGCTGAGGACAACTGGGAAGCTCTGGAAGACTTATCAGACAGCAGGTACGTTATTGCACCTCTGTCTGCAATAAAATTGACTGTCCATTCCAATGTCGTGCATGAACAGAAGTGGAAAATTGTAAAGAGAAATTGATTTAACTCATATTTTAAGATTTGTAACATGATAAATGGATTGAGTAAAGCACTCTTTTTGATTCTAGGAGCTAGAAAACTGAAAATTAGTTATGCTTTTATTACACACTTGTCATCTTTATTTCCCCAGGAAAGCCAAACTTGCAGAATCTTATCAGCTTCAAAAGTTCTTATCGGATGCAAGAGAATTGGTACGCATGTGAATCTTTATAGAATGTTGTTGCCTTGATGTCAAGATCTGCGTTTGTGATATTATGATGATTCAAATTTTACCTTGTACTTGCCTTAAACATGTATTATTTTTGTTCTGGATGGAATAATATTCCAATCACATAGTAACTATCTAACTGCTTCATGACTGCTTCATAGCTTTGGGATTTATCATTCTAAAGTAGATTTTTACAATGAAAAGTTTCATAATAATTCGGTAATCAAGAATCCAATAGGGTTGTGCTGATGATTTATATCATACATTTCTTTAAAATTTTGGATGATAGTTCAATGATTAAGAAATAAACTATGGCTGCATTGACCTAAGTCGAATATTAAAAGTGTTTTCTATCTTAGAATGAGGAAGTGAAGTAGAAATACTTCAGCTCATGTTTCCCATTCTATTTTTTTAATGATTTAATTATAATGTCTTGACTGCTGTTCTTTTTCAGATTAATTGGTCCAATGATATGATTAGTAGAATGAATGCAGGGGACCTTGCCAAGGATGTCTCTGAAGCTGAGAACTTGCTTCAAATGCATCATGAGAGAAAGGTATAGAAATAAACTTAGTTGGTTTTGTTTTTATATCTTGTCCTGTTAAAGCAATGTAAATAAAGAAAATAACATAAAAGTTTTAACCCTGTCAGTATAAAACTATAATCAGTTAATTTGCTCTCCTTCAGGCAGAAGTCCTTTAGAATATCTGAATATCTGAGGAATGAGCCAAAGCTAGAATTGAATTGATGATAGCGACATAAAGAAACATTTCTCAGGTTGATTTTTTAAATGCAGTAATGCATCATGAAACAAATGGAGTGCGAATTGCATGATATAGTCAAAGAAAAGGCGTAATCAAAACGAATATGAGACAATACCGCATTATTAAGTCCAAGAATGATCGGTTTGATTTGATTTTATCTCCTTTTGTGTCACCAGGCTGAGATAGATGGCAGGAAATCTCACTTTTCATCTGTGCGTGACCATGGCAACAAACTGGTCAATGAAAAACACTATGGCTCGGAGGAAGTCAGCAAGATGGTCAAACAGCTGGAGACCACCAGATTAAGTCTGGGAAGGTCATGGGATAAGAGGAGCAATCTGCTGACACAGTGCCACAATTTACAGGTAAGCATTAATCCACCTGTAATCCACCTGTAATCCACCTGTAATCCATGTCACTGTTGGGGCTGATCTTCCTCTTCATCTTCATTTTGATTCTTAAAACAATGTTTTGGTAATGACGACTAAAACAGATTTATAATAGAATGTATGAATGTATGAAAAGACATACCTTACTATGTCAGTAATGTTTGATGTTGATCCTGTGTTATGTAATATCTATCATGTTTTAAAGGAGCCAACATTTTATGATTTCCCTCTTGGGATTTATCAAGTATATCTTATCTCATCTCATCTCATCTCATCTCATCTCATCTCATCTCATCTTATCTTCTAATGATGGGATGTCAAAATAATGATCAACCAATGCTGGTTTTAAAATTGTTTTGAGCTCATTTCTGTTTCACCTCCTACTCCAGATGTTCAAAGAGACGGCTGAGCAAGCTGAAGCTTGGCTTGGAACAAAGGAAGCTTCCCTCGCCAATACAAGTATCGGGGTAAGGTCTCAAATCACTTGACGCATTTCTACACCGTTAGTTCTTCTTGTGTAATGAATGGTTTTATTATAAGGAAGTTGATAAACCCATTATTCATATTTACAGAATAATGTGTATTGCACGCGTCTTAATTATAAAAAAATATTTGAAATGTATGTTATTTAACATAATGAATAATAAATACAACATAATGAGAGCAGTGGATCTATATTAGGAATTTTATATTTGCCTTATCTGAATGACATTGAACAGTTGATTGCTCTTGCGTTGATGTAGGAGTTTGCTCACATTCGACTGATCACCTGCTAGTCGAGAATTATTTATGCATAGTTCCTAGCTCTTTGGTTAACAATGCATGGCGATCTTGGTGGTGCGTGGTGTTCCAAGTGGATGCCTGATGTTCCATCTAGTGCTGGACATGAACTAATCAAATGCTGCTTAGTGATATTTGGGGAGCCCGCTAAACAAACAGTAGTACTGTACTTAATTGTCATAATTCTATCTCCTCTCAGGACACCCTCTACAGTGTGGAGAGCTTGATGAAAAAACATGAGGGATTTGAGAAGACGACCAAAGCCCAGGAAGACAGGTTCGAGGAGTTGAACCAGTTTGCATCCGACCTTTGTTCCGATAATCATTACGCTGTGGATGAAATAAACGCACGTTGTGCTTCAGTTTCTAACCGAAGAAAACTAATGTGGGAGAAGTCAGAAGCCAGGAGGACGAAATTGATTCATTCAAGAAACTACTATCTGTTTTTCAGAAATCATTATGAGGTATTTATTCATATATTTCAATTGACAGGATCAATGACATGAGGGGAGGGCAAGAAAGGAAAGTAGCTTGTTTTTAAAAAATAAGATAAAGAAAAAGAGTAAGTCTTTAAAAGCATTGAGGCCCAGAGAGCCATGAGCATATCCCAGTTTCCATAGTGTGACGCGGTCAGAGTGACAATATGATGATGACACCCTTTTGGGGAGGATGCTGGACTATAGCAGATAACTTCCCCATTTGTAGTAACGTGATACCCAATTCTATATGGGTGTTGAGCGATTAGAGTAATGTTTCTTTGCCTTGTTTGTCTCAACCACTCAACCATTGCGCCTTGTTAGTAGGTCTTTTAATTTCCTCTTTTTAAAACTCTTGTTCACAGTACCCTGCATTTTCTTTTAATGATCCAGTCATTTTATTAATTTCTTTGTGGGCTTGGAATCACTGAGCAAGCTGAGCTAACTAGACTGAAGGCACTTAATGTTATAAAAGATTATTCCTTGAAATTGTGATGTTAAATGATTCAAAATTTATACACATTTTTTTGTTCATAATCAATATATTTATTCCCATCATGTTCATGTCACCAGGTGTCAGGATGGATAAATGAGAAGCTTCAGGTTGCTCTTGACGAATCCTACAGGGATCTCACCAATCTCCAGGCAAAACTACAGAAACACACGGCTTTTGAGGCTGAACTTTCTTCCAATCGCAATAGGGTGGATGCTGTTGTTGAGGTAATATGCAGTAGAAATTTTATATAATTTAATATTTTAACATTTTTCACATCTTTGTTTTGGAAAAAACTTCAGGTAGTAAAATAAGAATAATGATGTTTTATGTTGGTCATATTCCATTCAGAAAATTTGTTGGTGTTGTATTCAAGGTGATGAAGAGCTCAGTCTAACAATTGTCCTCGAAATGTTCGAATGTTTTGCTTGTTATCGTTACCTGTTCATTTCAGTCATGTTAAATTAATAACATATGTTCAATCTGTGCATTGTCAGGAGGGTCAAGACCTGAAAGAGAAAGCCCTTGCTCCAGAAAATATCCAACAACGTTTGGAGGAACTTGAGCTTTCTTGGCAGGCCCTGATTGCCGCAAGTGCTGAGAAGAAAGACAGACTGCAGGATGCTCATCAAGCCATGCTATTTAATAGGTAGGTATCATTTTCATGTGCAGCTACTTTAACTGATCTAAAAAATACTCAAAATTCTATTTCTATCATTTTTTGTTCACTTCCTTAGATATATGAGGTTGTTTTTTGATGTTTCTTAAATCACCTACTTTTTTTTTATGTATATGGCTTCATTCAGTCATAACTGACCATGGATAGCTCTCTTGGCAGCATGCCTTGGCCGGTTTATTTGTAGAGATTTTGAGTTGCCCAAGGATCAGTCTCCGTCCCGACCTTTCAGATAGAGTTAAAATGAAAGCATTAGTGCATTACGTCCAGCATCAGCTTAAGCTGCAGAATTTTGACAGCAGTTACATTAATTAGTATTTAAAAAGTGGTTCATGATAAGTTGCACTTCACAATCTCAATGGTTTATAAAAAATAAGATTTCAAAACAGAAATGACCACTTACCATATCTGAATACCTAGTTACTACCATAATTTCAATGAGAGATATGAGACATTATGCATACACTGGTATTTTCAGAGTTGTGACTGACTTGTCTGTCTGGATGGATGATGTGGAGAATCAATTGGTCTCTGAGGACCACGGCAAAGATCTTAGCTCTGTCAATAGTTTGCTCAAGAAACACAAGGTAAATAATATATACTCTTAAACTATATATCTATCTATCTATCTATCTATCTATCTATCTATCTGTCTGCCTGTAAATACACTCAACAAGTTGATATATTTCAAATAAATAAATTATCCTTTCTTGATTAAATTAATTATATATATTTATTTAGAATTTTTTCTTTCAAGTAACATTGTGCCATAACCTAAAAGCCCTTAATTTAAATGTTAACCAGTGAAGACTAACATTATATTGTTATATTTCAGTAATAAAAGACATCATAGCTCTTTGTGTCACCTAGTGTTTACCATATATTTTTATATGATGCAAGTGATTAAATGAAAGGTAATTTATAATTGTTTGAAATTAGACATTTTCTCCCATTGACCAAGTTCCTCACTCATCTACTCCGTATGATAACCCTTAAAATATTGGCGCTATTTTTCATTTATCTACATCAATATATTAATTACTCTTCCACATATTTATTTTCATTTTTTTGTTTCTTCTCAATTCTTGAAAATAGCAATTGGAGCAAGACATTTCATCGCACAAAGAGAAGGTCACAGATGTTTTGGACGCAGCCCAAGTATTCAGAGAGTCAAAACATTTCATGAATAAAGACTTGCTAGCCAGTTCAAGGGACACCTCAGAAAGGTAATTGTCAAACTAATGTGACTGTGACTGTGATGATTTGTATAATTGCAGCTTATTATTACTATTCTTGTTATTATTATTATTATTATTATTATTATTATTATTATTATTATTGTTATTATTATTGTTATTGTTATTATTATTATTATTATTATTATTATTACTACTATTATTAATATTATTATTATTATTATTGTTATTATTATTGTTATTGTTATTGTTGTTATCATTATTATTATTATTGTTATTATTATTATTATTATTGTTATTGTTATTATTTTTCTATTCAAAGGTACAACTCCCTGCTGGAACCCTGTCATATTAGACGGGAAAATCTAGAGGAAGCTCGCCGTATGTACCAATTTTTCCGTGATGTGGAGGACGAGCTGTCTTGGATTCAGGACCGACGACCATTGGCTGAATCCAAAGACTTTGGAAAATCTTTGACGACGGTCCAGAACTTGATGAAAAAACACCAGGTAAAATGAGAAACACAGTCTTCTTCTCATAAAAATGTATATTTTAACTTTGAGACACAAGCAGTATAGGTCAAAGTATTAAAAGATTGGCGTTACAACGATAGGCCTCAATACAGTTTGAAGACTGTTTGATCTGTACTGTTTTGCCTTAAGGCAGAGCTCATCAACTCTAACGTTCATGAATTAGACACATCATAAGATTAGATACATCTTTATTGTAAAAAACAATTGGCACATTTTCTTGGTACCGTATTACATGATGTGTGTAAAAAAAAAGCCTCTTACTCTCACTTCATACATGAAGACAATTCCATAGAAATGAAAAAAGTAAATGAATTTATACTCATATATAAATAAACAGCCATAAGGTCTTGGTGAATGATGCAATGACATTGAGAAAAGCGTGTTCATTCAAATGATTATAGAACACAAATGATGGAAGCATACTTTAGGTGTCACAATAAACTGATTCACGGTTTAACAGTTATACACTAGTTTACGATTCAATCAATACCTTTGATTAATTTTTCCTTGACCTTGCCTTAACATCTAGGGTAGACCCCTGATATACCCCAATGTTTGCACTTTAATGTGATAAGTTTATCGAATTGAACCATTTTCATGTATGCCTAATGAATTTGTTGTTTGGAATAAGGAATTTGTTTATTTGATTGTTACCCTCATGCTAACAAATACTTACCAAGGAGGAAGTGGACAAATTGCATTCAAAGGAGATTCTAAGTGGTGATGTAGAGGAGAAAGAGGAAGAAATTATATTTGAAGACAATGATAGCGAGAATGAGGTTTGAATAATGCATGTGCATTAAGCGTGTTCACATCACCATTGGTGATATTATGTTACACCATAAACAGTCACATAAATCACAAGTCGATAAATATGTGTATTATCAGGGAAATTTATGTGTTGATCACAATTTTATTTATGATCTTACCTCACGGGTAACTCATTTATTGCCAATCACATTTTTTAAAAGTTGTATATGTGTGTGAATTTTTGCAGTTCTCATATTATATGGTCAAGATCTAAATGTTATTAATATTTCTCTTGGTAATGTTGAAGTATCACATTGTGTCCTACATACCATACTCTGTCAAGGCTGTAACATATGAAGCACCATCCACATATTCTGGTGACTCAGTATGACTCAGTAAAATGTCACAAGGTAGCTAGGTGTCTTTCTTCCCCATTACCATTGAGCCACCCCATTACCATTGAGCCACCCCATTACCATTGAGCCACCCCATTACCATTGAGCCACCCCATTACCATTGAGTCACCCCATTACCATTGAGTCACAGAGCGTTTTACTACTAGGGGGACCCTAGTGCCCATCAACATTATATTCGTCTATTTAAAATAATTGCCTTAAATGATGCTTTGCTTACCGTATAAACCAGTTAATTGTTGTCTGTATCTGTTTATAGTTTGTTTTTTTCAATACCATTTGATTAACTTAATGTTTTGAATGAAAATGAACTCTCTTTTTTAAAATTCTGATTTTTTAAATATATTTTTTGTTGGTAAATTGTTTTAAAAACCCAATGAAATTAATTACAGGCTCTAGAGTCAGAAATCATTGCACATGAACCCCTGATAGAAGCTGTGGCCACGTCTGCTCAACAAATGATTAGGGAACGACATTTTGCTGCCTCCAAAATTGAAGAAAAATTGGATGATCTGCATAAGAATTTGTCTGATTTGAAGAAGAAGACTTCAGACAGAAAGAACAAGCTTCAGGATGCCTTGGAAGCACAAAAGGTTTGATACCAGTCGTGTCAATATTTTGAGTCAAATGTATTTAATCTGACCGAAGACTGTGACAAAAAAGCACCGACCTTGATCAAATTCAAACAGAGGACAATAAATCATTGAAAGTTGGGCTTAACCAGGAGAGACCCACCGGGTTCCTCAATAACCAATGCTCAGTAGTGAGTCACTTTTGAATGTATTTACAGATACAGATACAGATTCCCTTCGATTAGATAGAAATTTATAATCCTCAAATCCTTTGAATTTGTTTGTTAGTGGGGCAGTCTAATGATTCATCTGATAGGACATCCTTCTGTTACTCAGTCTGTCTCATTTTATTCATTTCCAGCTCTAATTATCTGGCCAAAGTTGTGATGGTGAATATCTGTTCCCATAATATGCAAACAAGCATTCAATGGTTTGATAAGTAGCTTCCCATTACTGTTGCATTTAGTAAGTTACGTTTTTTTATTTTCTGACAAATGATATTTCTTGTTCCAGTTCTACACTGAAGTCAGTGAGTTGGAGCAGTGGATGAATGAGAAGCTGCCCCTCCTGACCAGTCCAGACCTTGGCAAGGATCAAGATTCTGTACAGGTAATTTGAATATGTCCTTTTAAAAAAGCACACGACACACACCCACACCCACACTCACACGACACACACAGACACAACACACACACACACACACACACACACACTTTAGAGACGCACAGAGTTATCGCTAATGGCACTCGAGGGTTTATCTTCTTCGATCCTACGACTTCTTATGATGTAGGTATTAAAAAACATACAACTTTTTGCATCAATATTAAGTCAGGGGTGCAAAACTCTTTGAATGACTTAACATTGAAAAAGTTAAACATTAAGGCATTCAAAGGATGGATTTCTTCACATTTTGTGATTGCTCTGACTTTAACCCTTTAAAACATTTTTTGATCATGACAGGCCCTCACCAAAAAATTGGATGCTTTGGAAAGAGACATTGACAACTTTGCAAACAGCATTGGGGAACTGTCAGCCCTGAGCAGGACTTTGACCGACAGACAGCATTATGACTCGGAAAACATCAAGAGAACTCAGGTAACACGGAAGTTTGAGTAATTGTCAGAGACGCTGCTGGGCTTATATTATAGCTGTGCAGATTATGTCTCCAATGCTTTTGCATACAAATAATTTGTATTACTTGTAGGCTATGCTCTGCCTTATAGATTATGAATTAACTCTTCACTGGTAAGATCAAGGAGATGAAGAAAAGAAGATTAAGATTTTGATAGTATGTTTCTTTTGAATTGAATTTATTAACATCAACTCCAATGCACAATTTTCCCTATAATGTGAGGATGAATGTGTTTGCATAATTTAAAAAAAAAAAATTTTTAACATCTTGTATTACTGCTTTGCCTGATGCACAAATATAAAGGAAAGTGTAAAATATGAATCGGTGCGCTGATGCATTGTCCTCATATGTAATTTGTGT
>JARFNW010049839.1:0-14091 GCA_031763155.1 Dirona albolineata | reverse complement strand
AATCATGAGATTCCTTATTCACCATTGGAAAGTTGTTTGTCACTTTACTTTTTACTCACATTAGAACGACCTCGGGGGAAATGGAAAACCCATCCAACGGTTTTGACCTATTGATCACCAGCTTGTCTGGGATTCTTGATCCAGAGATTTAACCAGCTCTATGTACAGCTTAGAACAGTCAATGAGCTACACTGTGATTCAAAAGGGGACTGACTGACTGACATGAGAGAAACAAAATAATTAATTTTTTAAAATGAAGCTTTGATGATTGAACAATGAACTAATGATACTGATAAGCAGTTTAGGAAATATATTACTTATGTTTATGCTGAGACAATTCCATCGTTTAACCTGAACCAACATTCTACATACCTAAATAATTCAGGATTATGTGCGAGTACTGGAGCTCCCCTTGGCCGTTGCTCAGGCTGAACATGCTCTTTGGAGTAGCAGTCATAGGAGCATCTATTATGACACCTCCCAGTGGCTGGTACTACGACATATCCCCATGGGCTTCCTGTTTCATTCCGCATTATCTATAGCTAATACTCTCTCTTTGGGAATGCTGATTTCATTTTACTATCGTGTTCATCTCTTTTGAACATTCTTCTATTCCTGGATGAAAGTTCTCTATTCAAAATAAGCTTTCTTTTTAAACTTATATCATAAAACATATTGCAGGTTTTGAGGATTAATGTCTTTTATTTTCTTGCTAAATGCTGATAATGCATCGATCGACCAAGCTATGCATTTGCATATATATATATTATTATTATGTTTTTCAAAAATATTTTATCTCCATCTTGGGAAAATTTCATCGGCTATACTGCTATGATTTCTACCCTGTCTATCTACCTACTCTGCTTTTATATTTTTATCGATACAATATTCAAAGATGGCTTTTATTTCAACTTTAAGATTATTTGGGAATTATTTTGATGCTTGATACACATCTATAGTGAAATACGAGGCTTAAACAATTGCATTTTAGTCCTGCTCCTTATGCGCAATAATTTTTAAGATTTGCATTTTATGGCATTTTTTTCTCATCCTCATGACCACTGAAATAGTCTTTTTTATTTCAGGAATAAGTTTCGAGACGAGATCAGAGTGTTTAGATTTTGTTTGTGATTATGGTTTGATAGCTTGATGTCACTACATAGTATCATGACTATTTCGACGAAGAGTTTAATTGTCTAAAATTGTTGGGTGAACTTGACCTATTTACAGACTTATACAGAACATCTGAAACAACCAATGGAGTTGAGCGAGGCTAAGCATTATTATTGGGAATTGACCTTTGACCCAAGGGTATGACCCTCTGCACATATCTTTGCACTTGTAACGGGGCCGTGCCTTTATTTGATTTGTCTATTTTGTTGCAGACCTGATTCCTCCACACCCATTTCCTCTTCATTCAGTGAGTTACGGATAAGTCCATATATTAGAGGGTGATAAGGATGGCTCAGATCTTAACAGTCTGGATAATACATGTTTTGGAACTCTTTTATCATTGTCATTTTTTCTATCGCGTTTTCTGGAGTGACGAAAATCACTGGGCACTCACCAAGTATGCACTAAATTGCATAGCTTAACATTAGATACCCCAGAAAGTAAAAATATTCAATGCGTTGAGTCTATTGCTCAGGGGTGAAAGGGAAAACATTTACTTCATCAAAACTTAACTTGACTTGAATACAGAGGATAAAAAGAGGGGGAGAAAAAAAAAGATTTTTAAAATCGACTTAAGCGGAACTCACTGTAGCTCTCACCTCTTTCTAACGACTCTCTCTCTCTCTCACTCTCTCCTAATCTGTCTTCTTTCTTGATCTCACCTGTACAACCCTTCTGTGGAGTGTAAAACAGGGATTAATCCTTTTGCCCTGGATTTGGAATGTAGGACTTATTTGACTTTGAACTAACACCCACGTACTGTAAAGGGAATTTGGTGACACTTTCTTCACATGTTCTCGTCTTTCTTGGCCGTTTCTTCTTTAATTATTATTGTTCATTTGAACATCAATCACGAAACAAACCTATTAAACCGTTGTATACAATCGTAATTTCACAGATCTTTGTGATAATTCAAATTGAATGGTATAATACGAAAACAAAAATCAAAAGATTAGTTCGGAATTTAAGAGATTTAGTTTAAGGAATGCCATATAAAAATATTTTATTGGGAGTCAATAGGTGAACTGTCTTTGGTTGAATTATTGTTGTTTGGAAGTAATGAGAGTCTAAAGTGAAAAAAAAAACACTGGAAAAGTCCCGCAGCTTTTAGTAATCTAAAATCACACACAAAAATTTTCATTTTATTTTCTATGGCTGTGGTAATTTTGTTTTTTACTTCATTCCCTTTTGGTTTTTAGTTGGGTAAAAATTTCAATTTAATCACCCATTTTTTTTTTTCCCCCCTAAACGTTGTTTTCATTAGGGATTCAAATTGTTTTTCTTTCATTTATTTGGTTTCATTTTGAAATTCATCACATTTGACATCAACATCAATATTTAAACTATTACGTACTCACTGATGGAACCTTCGAACCAAAATCACATTAAACTGAATTATCATTTTCATTCCCTTTTTTTCAATTTCTATTTCAATATATTCACCTCTCTTGAAAAACGAATTGTTCCATTTGTGAACAATTGAAAATTGTTTTCAAATGCTCAAATGTATTCAACATTTTTAGAACCTCACATGACTATTTTTCTTGACTATATTTTTTTCAATTTTAATTCAACTTTTCTTTAAACCGTTCACTTAACTTTTATCTCCAAATTTTGTAGAACATTATTAGAAATGGTGCGTAAGAGTTGTGTTAGAGAGATGATCCATTTAAGTGTGCAAATCGGCCTACGTGTGAAATAAAAAGTATAAGTCAAAATATTGTGCCACAGGAAATCGATCCTGGAAATATAAATTAGATATAAGGAAAGAAATTTGACAGTGTTGGATGGAAATTCTTTGCTATCTCTAATAGTTGTATAGTTTTATTAAGTCTTTGAAAAAAATATTCTTTTTTCTTAATTCAATTAAGGTTTTTTGAAACAGTATAAAAGAGCTAAAAAAATCAAAATCATTTCAAAATCAATTCAAATTTGATTGTCGTCAAATCTCAAGTAATTTTTCCGTTAATCCTCTAACACCAAAAGTTGCTAAAGATGTTACAGTGTCCTTTATACCCTGCAGTACATTTCCCTTCAGTCTGATGCTTTCTGACACTTGAATTACCGCTATGGAGTGACATATTAACACCTTGCTTGAGGTTTCTGCATTGAGACAGCTTGTTTGACATCAGCTTTTTTGAAATACCAAACTTGTAGAATATAATAATTTGACTCAAACAACTTTGATAACATGATATAATATATTTATTGTTATTATTAATCAAAATTTTGGCGACTTGTTTTTTTTCCTTTTCTTTTGTTTTTTCGTTTATCAGTTTGGTTGATTTGATTTGATTTTTAACATTTTTTGTACTTACATGTCATCTTAGCCCTCAGGTTTGCCGAATGTTAGATTGGCTGAATGCATACATTACCCCGCAATTACGAATACCCTTTACTTTAATGCATCTCCTTTGCCGTGGATTGTAAACCCTTTCATTTTCATTTTAACATCTTTAACTCATCACATTTCAGCACTCGATCCTGTGCACATCTTGCATCTAGCTCAGGCATCGCTACGAGGAGCGTATAAACCACAGAAGGTTCACTAAAGGGCCGTGTTACTTTATAAGTGACTTTGTTATTTCTCTTTTCCTGAAGGAATACATACCAGTGTTGAGCAGACCACAAGTCATTAAGAACAAGAAATCTTTTGAATGGGGAAACATTTATGAGGATCACTTGGTATCTTGAGATTTTGTTGTTGCCGTATTTTACGTTAAAACCATCATAGCCGTCTGTTTGTTTTTTGTTATTTTGCCTTCTCCCATATGTTTTGGCAATAATATGTCTGTGATGATGTTGTTTTATTGTGTGTGTGTGTGTGTTTGTATGTAATCATGTTAGTTGAGATTTAGAGAGCAAGATCAGATGTGTTTTGATATTTTTATTTTTTTTTATGCAAAAATTTTATGTTTACTTTATGCGACCTAATTGTCACACCTGCTTAATACATGCCCCCCCCCCCCCCCCTTTGTATGGGGCACATTTTATTTTAAATGTTTGTTCACCAGCAGTGCTTATTGGTGCAGTATTGATCTTATGCAGACCTTAATTCTGGATTTTAGGTGTGACAATTAGGTTCAATACAGTGATTTTAGGACTAGATTGCTTGTTTTTTATTCTCTGTTGTCTTTACTATTAAGTTTTGCCTAAAATATTGTTTCAAGGATAGCTGTCTTAGCCAGTCTTGAAACCAGTCTCATGGCTGTTGAAGTCTAATCCGGCGATGATTATGCATAAAGTTTCAGGTTGCCAATTTATGAAGATATTAATTGAAATCAATGAATTCACGTTGATCCTTTTTTTAAAATGGGACTTTAATAGAAAAAGTAATTGACTGAAGGCTGCTGGAAATAAAGACAGAGAAAGGGAGAAAAGAAGGGAAAAGAACTAAATATTTAATGCCTCACTGTTACTTAGCACATTTTTAGTTGTGACTATTGAAACAATCTCATTTAGATCTTCAATTTGCAAGAGCATCATCAACTCAAAAGCACTTTCCATACTATTATGGTTTGTTTTAATTGAAGGAAATTAGAATACAGTCATTGCATTAGAAGTACATTGAACAACAACAAATGATGAGGTAAAAAAGAAGTATAGCAAACGTGTGTCCTTGGAATTTCCCTATACTCTTATTGTTCTATGTCGTCTTTTTGAATCGGTCCATTTAGATTTTTCTTCGTGTAGCCGATCGAATAATGTGTGCACATAGTCTCTTTGTTAAGTGACAGGCACTATCATATTTTTCATGTTTAAAAAAAATAAAAATTGCAGCTGCGTTGTGAGATGCCAAGATTTTGTGTAATGTGTGTTGTTCATATCATGTGCTCTTTTTAAAATATTTTCCTTTTACATGATATCAAAGTTAATTAATTGATTTGTTGCTTCCTATGTGGCACAGCCATTTACTATGCTTGTGATTATTGTATTTATGTTTACAGTTTTGTCGAATATGCCGTCATTGGTAAATTATTACTTTATGCCCTTTACTGCTGACCATATCTTATGTCTAGGCATGTGTGCTCAATCTCAACCTCTTGCACATTAAAAAACTCTACCACTGTCTTTATTTTTGCCTCGATATTCGTCAGATATTTACCACAGCATCCATGTAGCTTTATGGAATCCAAAAGATTTAATCATACTATAATTGAGCTAGGGGTCGAATGTTCAGACACTAAGGCTTTTTGATTCGGGGTCTAAAAATTCTGCAAAGACATCTGTGGGCGTATTTTAAACAAGAAATACGACTGATAAATATTTATTGAATATTTCAATTTAAACCTTTCAAAATGAGCTTCATAAAGGCAACAATCCGACATTTCTAATGTAGACAATAAAAATAGTGAATCGTTTTGGTGCTCATTTGTGCGGACAACTGGACATTGTTTGTGTGCATTGTAGAGCCCTTAGATGGGTTAAAGAAAGAAAGACATTTTGTTGTTTTGACATATTTACCCCATTCGTAGGATGGATGCTTTGCTTACTTGTGACAATAATACACATTTTAGAATAGTTTTGATTGGCAGTGAAAGGGTAAATGAAAGAAGTATGTCACCAGCAGGCAGGATGTTTATATTTTATCGTTTCATAAATTCTCATGTTCTTGAAGGTTCTACCCTGAGTGAGTGCCGGGTATGCAGATTAAAAACGGTTTTGTATTTTTTTCTTTTGATTCGACACAATGTGCAATTTGTTGAATAGGCACCATCTTTCATCTTTTTGCTATGTTTGTTTCGTCAGACATAGTTAAGATATTGTAAAATGCCTTTACATCCACACGGCGATGATTGATAATGTTGATAAATTGTTTGTTTGTCTGTGAGTTGGTTTTTTTAAGCATTTGGATTGATATGTTTATTATATGGTTTAAATATATATTTAAATTTAGATAGAAAAGAAAAAGAAAAACAGCTTGCATTGATTTCACTTACTTTTTCTTAACTTCTTTGACATTTCCTGAAAAGGTATAAATAGAAACTCATAGTTTGTCTATGCTATCTGAATTGTTTAAAGAGGTTGCAGTGGGCTATGTAACTCTAACAAATAATTCTGGCAACAAGGTTATATTCTATACTTTTGTCACAATAACGATCACGGTCTCACTACTGTTGACGCATAATAACTTTCAAAACTGTGGGCTCGATAAAGTCTGATATCTCCGCTTAAGGCCCCTTTCAATCCTGAACATCTTGGTATTGATTTAAAGACCAAAAGCTCAACTTTAAAATGATGTAAATGATTAAAAATGTCGAAATCGGACTTGATATCTGAATAAGAAATTTAGGGAATAACATATTGTTTTGAATTTTCAATGTGAGTTTGTCAATGGAAATTAAATCTTTTTAAAATCAAGATAATAAGTATACTGAAAGTGTCTGAAAATTCTATCAGGTAGCAATTTGGTTGTTTGAAAAAATCAATTTTTAAAATGAATATTTCACAATGTTAAAACAAAAATCACACTCACTGACTCACTCACTCACTCACACATGATAATATGCATTGACTCACACACCATCACAAAATAATTGAGGCTGTCTTTTATGTACAATGCAATCATGCTTTGGAATTTTTCCTATATAGTAACATGAATTTATAAAAGCATTAAAATTCTTGACAATTGCAAAATAAGACAATTGCCTTAATCGCATCAAATGGCTGTTAGCCAGCCACTTGAAAAACTGTTTGGGGTTTTGTGTTTTTGTTTTTGTTTTTGTTTTTGTTCATTTATTCCTCAACACAAATTAGTTGTTGATGAATAGTTGTTTCTAAAATATGAAAGGTTACACAGTGAATACAAATTTGCTCTTATTCATCAAACAGGTTCCCATTCAATGATAATTTTATTTTAGTTTCAAATTCGTCCACAGAAGCAGCATGATTTTCATGTTTCTTGGCATGTGCTTGATTCATAGTGCTTGATTCATATCACTAATTTAACCCTCTGCCTGCTGTCCGTTTTTTATTATTTTAAAATAACCCTTGTATTTATAAAAGTAGTAAAGCATTTAAAGTACTTAAAAAAAAAAAAAGAATTACTTTAGATTAGAAAGAAAGAGTATAATACTTCGAAACTATTAGGCCCTGCATACCTACATGTTTATCATCCAATCGGTTTGACTGAAACTCACAACTGACATACATAATTGCAAAAATCATGGACTGAGTACTAACTTTGAAATTGAAGACACTTAATTTTCTAGCGACCTGTCAGTCTGTTTACTGCTTTCATTTTGAAGTATGGTGAGGCAGGAAGTGGGAAGTTGACTTCTAAAAAAATTTAATATCGGTCTAAAAAATGACAAAATTGCATTTTTAGAATCAGCGTGTAGAAATTGTTAAGTCTTCACATGAAATCCCTGCTTTAAAACTTATTTAGTGAAAACTTTGCAGCAATACGTTTTTTGTTGTTGTTAATCTTGTACTACAAAAACACAATTGCAATGGCTTTATGCAAAAAAAAAAAAAGAAAAAAAGAAAGAAAAAAAAAAAAAGAAAAAAAGGAAAGAAACTTTGCATGACAGTTATTACAACTGTTTAATCCGACATGGTGATATTGAAGGTGTGCAGGGCCCTATACTCTGAATTGGATCTGTTTGTAACCAATTTACGATATGAATATTTTTTTTCATTGAATGTGAAGTGAATCAAATTTTAAATTAAATCAAGAGTTTTATTTCCATTTTTTTTTTTTTTTCAATGATATTTAGTATTTTATGGTTGTAAGTTGTTATAAGTAATTGAATCAATTGGTTTATTGTAATTGTTACTCTCAAAGAATCCTTTTCACTTTGCGATTAGGTAATAGACCTAAATCTGATGAATGTTGTCTTTATATTTAATTTGATATAGTATTAGCCACAGTTGTGATCATGTTTAGCTTGACATTTTATGCTGTTAGACAAAATGTTTAAGTAAATAAACTTCTACCCCTCAGTTATAGCCTTGAGTTACAAAATAATGGGAGAAAATGAAGTGTGTTATCCTTATGAGCTTTTAACAAAATTAAAAATGGATTGATATTGAATGAGCCTACTTCAACTGTGATAACACAAATGAGTGTTTGTTTAAATACTACATGGGCATTTTCAAATGAAATAATTTTTTTGAAGAAAACAAAAATAGGATGTATTATGTATAGTGATGATGAAAATGTCATAAGCCTATTGTAGTCAATTATGGTCAAATGGTGAAAGAAAAAACGAAATCGTTCTCATAAGATATGTAAGATTATAATATTGATTTGCATTTAGTTCTGATACCCCCCCCCCCTCCCCCAACCTTTCCCCTTTATTTATAACAAATTTTATGATTTTCCATTACTCTCGAGCTAACCCATGATTAAAATTTTGATGACCAAAACAAAAAAAATTAAAAATTAAAAAAGGAAGAAAAATTAACCATCCACAATTGGTATAAAATTTAAAACAGCTATGATATATTTCATGCAACATTGCAACCTTGTAAACAATTTTTTAGGTATTTCAAATATTATGATAAACTTGCCATCCCCTTAATTCTTCTTTTCTTTTTTTGTTTTGTTTTAAAGGGTTTGGGAATGATGACAACAGTTACCCTACCTGTCTACAATCACACAGCCGGATCAGTGAGTTGTTTGCGTGGCATCTTGTAATTTATATAAAGATAGGATGAGTTTACAGGCTGATTGGAGAAGAGCGGGAGAAAGTTTGACATTTTCATGATCGACAAGTTCAACGTTTTTGGTGGCCAAGTCTGAAAAGTTCAAGCTTTTTTTTAAACAGACTCGACCTTTGAACTTGAACTGACTGTCCGTTCGCTTGGTTGATGTTAAACCTAAATTTGAAAGAGGCGAGAGAACTCAAAACTCATCAATCTTAAAACAAGGAGGACAATCTACTTCCATGACATCATGATGTAGTTGCAGACCCTGATTTCCTACCCTCCCCGTCACTAATGCTGTCGGCCATTGTGATGCGATGGGTTTTACCTTTTTTTACCTCATAGTCTTTGCAAATGATGTCGGTATTTTAGCTTGAAGTGTGCACTAAATTGCTCCAAAGTAATAGAAATTAAACATTAGGACCCTGGAAATGAAATGAAATGAATAGAAATGCAATGGGTCCATATATTATATAGGTCAAGGATTTACCCTATTCAAATTATACTTTTATAAAGGGACCTCACCACCACACTTTGAAATTCTTTTGTTCAGTGATTAATATTGGCAATTATAGAATAAGAGTATGTGTATGTTTGTTTTCCTCAGTCTAATCAGACCATTCTTGGAGTGATGGGAGTTGACGTGACCACGGTACAGTTGGAGGACCACACCCCTTTTAACAAGGCAAGTCAAATAATTTCTATCAGCTAAGTTGCAATGCCTAGGACAAGCAAAAATGAGGAGGGCTGCCTGAAGCTGGAAGTCTGTAAAAAGGAAAACAATTTTTTGTTGTTGTGACGGACTACTTGCACTCTATTGTGTCCTTTCATCTATTCTCGTTAATCGTTTAATTGTTCGTAGTTGAAAAAGGGGAAACTCGAAACATCCTTTGTATTGTTTATTGTCACATGCAGAGCTGTATTATTACTCATACTTATTCCCTTTTTATTGTCTAGGACGAGACTATTTCAATAGATAAAATACACTCAGTAAGATGATAGAGAAAGAAGTGGATTCATGGGTGGGGTCTGGTCGTCTGCAATGTCTATGATTTTTAAAATCAACATTTAGAATACAGCTCATCAAATGTATTTATTTGTGAGGCGACTCTTTTTATCAAGTTGGATAATTTTCTTTTCCCTGTCGCCTGATAGTTTCCTCCCCAATCTGTGTAAATCAGAAAATTCAAAGACTTTCAATTACTGATATATAGAATATAAGGGGAACAGTAGGAGATTATACTCACTCGTAATGGCTATATTCTGAAATGCTTGAGACAGATCGAAACGTTTAGGATTAATGCGATAATGATATTGTACCTTTATATTATTGCACCACATCCCTCTTTGGCTGGTGCCTCAGGACGCACTGATAAATCAAGGATTCAAGGATAAATAGATTTGGCAGGACCAGCAAAACAAGTTGTAACTGACCCTCGTTTTGTAATAAATGATTACTGGCGTCATCAATAACATGGTATTATCTCCTCACAGGTTGGACCTAATGGATATGCCTTTGCTATCAATCCTAATGGATATGTTGTGTTTCACCCCAATTTGAAAACTTTGGTGAGTAAAAGTTTGCTTTGTTTGACTGCTTTTGGAAGCCCCTTTTTATACGGGGGTAGCCATATTATGTCAATCTCGGAAAGGCGCAAATGACAAATGGAAGTAAATCCAAATGTCAACGAGGACTACACCACACCTCACCTAACACATGGCTAGAAAGACTCTGCATCAGGAATATAAAATGAGCAGGTGATGAGCCCACTGCGTCCAAACACCTTTATCAGTAAATTGGACAGCTAAGTAGGACAAGGTCAACACCTTTTACTGATAAACATATTACTGTTGGCCTATCGGGGACGGACGTTAAATTCGGAGGACCCCTCTGTTGTAAGCTGCGTTTGTCCTTGTCCAAAAATTGTATTCGCACCTAACAGGCAGCATGTGGCATATTAAGCATTGAGTGTTCCATTGCTTAGCCAGGGTAAATGTGCTACTGTAAAGTGCTTAGAGCATGGTGATGATCGTGGATAAGCGCTATATAAATGCCATTTATTTATTTTATTTATTTATTTTTCATTTTGCAAGGATTTGTAACATAATATTTGATATTTCCGTATCTAATCTGTCATCTTTTTCCAGACACAAGTCGAGAGAAGCGGGAGATCGAGGAGGATGGGAAAGAATACAACTTTCTGTCTAGGGAAGACATGGAAAATCAAATCATTGCTCAAAAGTAGGTCACATTGTTTTTAGAGACAAAGTATGAATTAATTGTTCATTTGACTCATTTATTTTTACTTGAAATACACTCTCGTAATGCAGTATGTTTTAATTTCTGTTTTAATGAATTTTGAATTTTTATTTTTTTTCTGGAAAATTTTGTGCTTTTATTTCGACTTGAAAAAATGATATGGTGCTATTTGTGTTTACTTCTATAAAGCTGAATGAGAAAGTAGCCTTTCATCAAGGTTCTACCATATTGGTCTATGTCAGTTTTCAGGATTTTGAGAATATTTAGAAACAAAATTCCTAATTCTAAAGTATGGCTATATTTTTCAGTCATTTTGCATATATTATACAATGTTAACATCATCGTTACATTTCTTCATCAATATTCATCTCCCTCATTCATCAAATGAACCGGGGGGGGGGGGGGGGATGTTTTGCCACAAAGGATATTGAAATAGATTTGAATGTCTTTTGGCATTGACGGTCTAGTGGTTAAACTGCCAGGCTCGAGATAGCGAGAATCCAGATTCGAATCCTGGCAATGTTTGACCCGACGTTGAATCCTTGAGGACGCCTCTGAGCACATTTTTCCCACACTTGACCCACCCGTGAATGAGTATCCACCTATAGGCAGAGTGTGATATTGTCAAAACATTAGTCTGATGTGAATGAGAGAATGTCTATAAACCTGTACTTGTACAGGGATAGGAACTATAAAACCGTCTTGATTTGTAAAATATCATTATCATTATGTTTGACATACATACATATATGTATTTTTTTCCAGATTTGTGGAGTACGGAGAGTACAAAGGAAACCTTTACGGTACGAGTCTGGAATCCATCAAATCTGTGATACGACGTGGCAAGGTCTGTCTCCTTGCCCCACATACTCAGGTCAGTGGAGTTGGCGGCGTTGGTTTTGTGATCCAAACCCCTTTATGCAGCAAAGTAATGTAGGGGCCAACTCAATGCTCAATCTCATACAGTTAACGCACAGGCACAAAGCATGAGGGATATCTAAACAGAAAGCTGAAATGTCTATGGATTAGGAAATTAAGACAAGCAGGTTATCAGCCTAATTAATGTGGGATTTGATTTTGCTTTATCTGGGATATCTAATCATAGGTCAAGCTGTGAGGGGCCAGTTTCATACACTGCCTCAAATAGCGCACAAGCAAAATGAATCTGCTTAAAAACACACAGATACTCCAACCATTATTGAACATACTTAGACCTTTTTAATGGAAATATCTACTCTCTACTCTTGTGAGCGGCGCTTGCATGCATTTTGCATGAACTGAAATAAGAATGAAAGACTGAGACGAGGGATTGATTTTATCTATACTGTAAGCATAGCATACTGGGAATACACTGTGATTAAATAATAGTGACAATTTGATGGCGTGATCAATTTAGAATGACAGGTTCGTTTATGTGAATGTCATTGATCTAATTTCAAACGGATACAATATGATCTTATTACATAGCGTGTGACATTAAAATAAGGTTTTGTTGTAATAGCCTACCTTGCCTATGATATGCCTACCCTCATTGAAATGTATCCAAAGAGGACCGGTGCCAGTGTTGGTTTCTTCAGTGCGTTTCATACAGATAAAGATGATGATGAATATTAATTTCACAACATCTCCAATATCTTCTCAGGCCCTGAAATTTATTCGCACCCCAAAACTCCGGCCATTCATCATCTTCATCAAAGCGCCATCTTTGGAAAGCATGAAGACAACCCGAAGGGCCAAACATGCCAGAGGGACTGTCACCGACGGAACACAGCCTATGACGGTAAGAGACATACTTTTTGGTAATCTTTGGCTTGTTTTTGTTTCAGGAAGTTGAGACTAGCAAGGTAACAACAAAGTGCAATATCTAAATAAGTCTTTTGTAACAACGTTTTGAAAAGCTGTTTTTTGCTTATTTGGTTTTTTTTTTAAAGGCATCACTAACATCGAGGATCACAGACTGATATTTACTCATTTTATACTGTAAATTTGTCTGGTTGAGGACAGTGTAATTCAGAAGGCACTAATATGCAGACCAAGAAATAATGATCCAGACAGCCAGTATACATGGCCCGATCCAGAGATGGAAATGCTATGGATCAAAACTTTTAAGGCAATCAGAAGATCAGCCAGTTGTGCCTATTAACTGATCAATATTGCTCATGTCTGGACCGGACAACATTGTATTGACGCCTCAGGTTTTCCTACATCAGCTATAGAAACCGGGAATTTTGATATAGGCAATAGATTAGTAATTTTTTTGCAATATCTTTACAAGTATTGAAAAAACTTTAAGAACATAATATTATTATAAGATAAGATAAGATAAGATAAGATAATACTTTATTTTCATCCCATTAGGGAAATTTGTTTTCCAATATTCATTATTGTTCAACTTCCAGTTTGTTCTCGTTTCCAATTAGAGGAATTTAAAAAAAAATTGTATTAAGCTTGGCCATGTCATGAACCTAGTTCATTATTTTCATGCATCAGCAATTCCATTCAACTTTGTAGGGCCGCCACCATTATTCAACAACACAGCAGAAAACTCTGTTTGGCTGTGAGAACATATTGTTATTATCATTATTGTTCCACTTCAGCTACCACTTCGTTCTCATTTCCAGTTAGAAGAATTGAAAGACATTGTTGAGATGTCAGGCAGGATGGAAGAACGCTACAGCCATTTGTTTGACGCAACGATAATCAACGAGGACTTACAGACGGCCGTGACGGAATTGATAACGATCGCTGCCAAAACGGAGAAAGAGCCACAGTGGGTCCCTGCTGGATGGTCGTATGCTTGAGTTGAAGCTGAATTTGGCATTGCCATTTTGATCACCATCATCATTATTATGGGGTATTCTTATTGCCATTATCTTCAACAATGACAGCAGCAGCAAACATCATATCATCACTATCACGGTGCCAATGGTTGGCATCATCATCATCATCATCATCATCATCATCATCATCATCATCATCATCATCATCATCATCATCATCATCATCAT
>JARFNW010049728.1:0-14092 GCA_031763155.1 Dirona albolineata | reverse complement strand
CTGGATAGGACGCTGGTCTATCGCAGATTACTTCCCCAGCTGTAAGCTGGTACACATTTTTACACCTGGGTGGAGTGAGGCAATTGGAGTAAAGTTTCTTGCCCAAGAAAAACAACGAAGTGGCCAGTGATAGGATTCGAACCCAGGACCTTTGCCATGAGAGTCTGCTGTCCTAACCACAAGGCGACCTCGCCTCCTATGCCATTGGTGAAGCGATATATAATTGTTTGACAGAATGAAATGGAGCAAACAGATTGACTAAGAGTGGGGTTATCCCCTCATTGTAATCACAATCAATGCCATGCCAAGCAGGTGCAGAGTCAACATCCCGGCACATAACATGTAACACGCCGTGTTAGTTTTTGTGTCACTTCCTCCCCTTTACACGGACTCCCAACTAGAGATGACTGAGTGATATAGTATAGACACCTGTTTTTAGCTAATGGGTTTCATTTGTTATGCTATATATACTGGATGACAGGTGTGGATGTGTGATAGTCTTTTCTGATTGCGCCAGCTGTTTGCTGAGGGCATCACATTTTAGTTATGTAACATTAACAAGGATGCCTGTGTACCTGCATGACTGCCTCAATACAAAGATTTTATATTGAATGGAACATATTCAGCAACCCACACTTTCGTAGGTGTTAAAATTACCAAGCCCCCTATTTTAATGGACAGAATTTTGTGAACAAGGAGGTGTGCGGTCCCAGTGTCGAAAAAGGTTAATCACTTCTGACACACACATTTCTTCTTACCAACCAACTTTTGTGTGTAGACCTCAGTTCAAAATGACATTTTCAATTAATGGCAATAAAAATGTACTGAGCTGAAGACAGAATCCATGTCTGTAGTACAAGTACAAGGCAATATTGAGCTGGCATCCTAAAATATTTACCATACCCCTCTTCAAGATCTAGATTCTTGACCAAATGGTAATAAGCATCATAGTTTTTTTCTTTGTAATTTCATAAACCCAAAATCTTTACTTTATAAAAAGTGCAAATTAGCGTTTCATTAGCAAGCCCTCAGGTCAGCAATGTTATCCATCTCAAAACGGGACACAAATTTCATGAATAATTCTGCATGTCATGCATGGAACACAAGTGCTGAACATTCCGCTCTATGAAAACAGGATTTTAACCAACATTAGGTCATGAAGCTGATGCCTCTTGAGATCTAAATCTAAGGTAGATTTTCCAGTCCCTACCCCTAATATTGAGTGGCAAAAGCACGAAATGCAAACCTAATTAAATAGACTTGAAAGTCAATATTTTATCACATCTATCTGTCATCATTAATAACATATGTAGGTGCAATGGCCTAGGGGAAGGTTGTGGGTTTGAATCCTACACCCGTCTTGTTTAAAAAACAAAAACTCCAATTGCCTTACTCGATCCAGGTGTAGTAATGGGTACCGGCATCCTATTCAGAAGGGTGACATTTTGTCTCACTGTCTGCTTCCCGATATGGAAACTCGCAATAGACTGTGTGTATGTGTAGTACTACATAATGCATGACTTACCTCCTACTACACCTACTCTGTAACACTTAGGCAGGTTTTTACGTTAAAGTTCCCTTTTCATTTTTCATTCTTCACGAAGGAAGGGAACATGACAATATATATATTATACTTCTACTGGTGACTGCACTGTCACATAGAACTTCATTTTTCACTTTTCACTTAGGCAGCCAGGAAGGCGTGGGACACTTTTTTTCAAACTTGTATTTTTAAAATGTCATATTTGAGTTAAAAATAGAATTCCTTTCTAAATTTGACTGCAGTTTTATACTTAATACTACACGATTCCTAATTTTAGGTTGAAAATCAAAATCAAATGAATATTAAATTGAGCTTGCTTTCATCAGGACTCGCCATCTTAGACACAGACATGCACGACAAACTTAACACACTAGCATAACTTCTCTTGTTTGATTTTATGCAATGTGCCATTCAGCTCATTTGGTTATGTGACTGGTTTCCTAGAATAGTATATGTGCACATCGTGTTTGGTGCTATCATGTTACACAAGTTCTAGTTAAAGTTCTAACTTATGCATCCCAAAGTCAAGTGCGAGATTAGCTTAATTTATCAACTTTTTAGACCTAATGTCCCAATGGCTGGTCAAACTTCTGGCAATATATGAATATGTGTGTGTGTGTTCAAAGCAGGTACAAGTAATTGAGTGAATAAAAGATACAAAGCAATTTTTTTCTCCATTATTTTTTAATATGAATTCATACCAATAATCTTTACATACGACAAACCACAAATAAATTAAACTGAAATCACTGACATTTTATGATGTGAAACATTTTGAATTCACAGATTTTCAGTAAACAGTAAGGGGGGGAGAAAAAGAATACACAACTAGACCTATGTAATCTAAAGACAGAAAAAAAAGTACAAGAGTTTTGCCAAAATTGAGTGATGGAAATCGAACCGAGCATTATTATCATAAAAGGAATGAATGAGATTGTCAGGAAGAAATGAAATGTTCTGAATCCGACTTCAAGGAGCAGGGTCAAAAGGAAGCAATATGATCTTTTAATATATATGATCTACTCCCCAATGCCTCATTCCAATAACATGTAAATATAGTTAAACTCATCATTTTCTACTTGGTCTTCCTACAAAAACTCCCCAAAATACAATAATATTCCAGTTTTAACTTAGTCTACAAAAATATTATGTATTTGCCAACAAAAATAACTAGGTACTAAATATTATGTTAAGGTAATTAAAAAGCAGATCACTTCAGGATTGATACTCTTTACTTATATGACTGCACCTAAAAGAGAGGCAAATGTGTTTTCGAATTACCAGAGAAGAAAAATCATTAATAAACTTACTACCAATTTTAGAATTTTATCCCCTACAAATCTTAATTTGAAAAGATAATAAAGAAGCAGCATGTAATCTAACATTCTTGGATATCTAAACAATTGTGGTCCTATATGTTTGTTATATAAACAATGAAAATTCACATGTATGAAAGATGTAAGTAATATGGGACACAGATGAAATGCTTTGAGTCTATGCATAATTAAATGAAAAAAAAAAAAGTAAGAGAAACAAAATAATTAAAAGTGTCTTCAGCAACTGTCGCTCAGAAAAAAAGTTGTCAATTGGAAATATTGATGAGCCAACAGATTTTGTGACATTTCTAAAATGCATTGAAATATGCGCTATCTATGAGTGGCAAATTTCTTTGATATTTAGTAATACTATTGTAGAACATAATTAACTGTGCACTATGTGACATTTGTTTTACATACAATAGTCTTAAATATGCAATGAATTCCACTGATCTTATCATTATCTTTGGCACTATAGTTGAATAGGCCATATGATTAAATTAATTTATGTAATACAGAAAAGATTTGCTACACATAAAAGCCACACCATTTTTGACATACTGTTACTGTTAGTGTTAGGCAGTAGAATATTAATTGAGTTTATTTTCAGTTAGCAAATCAAATTTATTCACCCAATCCAATACTTTTTTAGATAAATGACCACATGGGTTTCAAGTCTGATTATTCTGTATTTTTCAAAAAAACAAAACAAAAGGAGCCCATCATAACAGCTGGGATTGCACATAAACATTTCGAGATAGGAATGTGATATAATACATTTCGTTTGGTGACCACGTAATAGAAAAGAAAAAAAAAAACGAGTCATTGACAACCCCCTGACATTCGCACCATTGACCGTTCCAATTTTTTTTGCAGAAATGAAAATGGCCATGTAGATTCAACATAACACAACTGTTTGTACATTCACAAATTATAAAATTATTAAATAAAACGAGCGCTAAGAATTCGGCATGGCATCACTTTGAGATCTTAGTTTGCTAGCATACTTGACTACACCAAACTGAGAATGTCAATACCTCTTTATCATCATTACATAAATCATCACAAATTGTTCCAAACCACCTGACAATAAGGAAAAAAATCACAAAATTATGACGGGATTCAAGGGCCAAATACATGAGACTTCTAACACTAACTAGGCTATTGCAAACAAACTCTAAGCAATATTCAACTCAACAAGCCAACACCTGCTTGTGTAAAGTAGTTGTTTTCACTTCTTGACATAAGTCTCAGTTGTTAATGGGTTCATCTTGCAACTTTTAAACAATATTCCAATCTCATCGATCTCATTTGCTTTCAAACAATTGTTATATCTAAAACTGACAGAAACCTATAATCAAAATAATTGAGTCATTAAACTAAATATCTGAGTTATCTATTTTACCCTTTTTCCTAACAATTGTGTGAAAGTGAAATTTCTAAAACATCCACTCGCTTACAGATATAAAAAGGAGAATTCAGAAGCCTCATGTATTTCATGCCTGAAAACTTTACTAATGCTAAATCGATAAATTTGATATTTTGAAGATATTCTAACTTTCTAACAGATCATCTGCATGCATTTCTATAATGTAATTTAAACTTCATTCGTCACTAACGCTATTTAACTGACATCTTACTGAAATCTCACATAAACATACAAATACATTAACATACTAAGCAAAATATAAAGTGCTCAAAATTGAGAGGAGGAAACTACTATCAGCTATATCTTATATCATGAAAAGTAAGCTGGATACAACAATAACAATGTATTACATATCATATTACGTACACACATTGTTCATGTCAAATTATATTTACATCTTATTTCCAAAATGAAAACAAGTCATTAGTCACAACTAATATAGGTAACGTTACTGTTTTAAAAAAATGAACTGAAAATATCAGAGATAAAAAACTAGTTCTCTCTAGAAGAGGATTATAATATTATGTTGCAAAAGAACTGTTAACATCTAGTTTTATGAAGTGAACACTGCACCAACCTTAGAGCAATTCTCAAATGTGGTAATAATCTAAATTATTATTCTTTAAATTAGACATGTTTTCCCTTGTAACACTGGTTTGATAGGTCTTCTTCATATCACAATGCCCCAATCATACCAGTGTTATAACTGACAACAAAGAAACCAAACAAAATAAAAGTAAAAGCCTGGTATTTTGTGTTCTCTGTCAGAAAGAAAAAAAATCAAAGTAAAATCCCAATCATCAAGAACATATCAACCAACATAAAGATTGATGGTTGAAACAAGTCTTCATCATTGCAAATATGTGGATTTGGTTAGAAAGGGTAAAAACAAAGATTTACAAGACCTGCTTGAACACTTGAGACACAAAAGACTGAAGATAGCAAAATGCAGAATTGAATAAGAATATTATCATGAGAAAACAAACCAATGACAAAAAAGACAACTTCAAACAGGCTCAAAATGATATAGACGTCTCCTCTCTCCTGTCATTCAGTTTGCACCTTAAAGGAATGATAACAATTTGTTCACACTTAACTCCATACATCAAAGGAAACACAGATGTAGCCTGACTTACTGGAAGAAAATACACGCCCACACACAAAACGAGACCGCAGAATTCAAATCACATTATCCAATAATACTATTGGAACATTTTTTTCATACGATTCTTAACAAAAAAAAATATACCTTGTTCCAATCTTCAAATTTAAAAAAATCTGTTTGCTCTTACAACAGCCACAAAACAAAAAAACAAAACTTCCTAGAGTTCCATTCATAACTGATCCAATAAATCAGATAATATAACAGTATATTTTGATTTCACAAATATAAAAATTGTGGCTACAATTACAGAGATGCCAATCCAGTGTGAATGAAAAAATTATCTGAATCTTTTCAACACATCATTTCTTACCTTCCAACATTCGATGGTACATCATTGAAATACGATCATTAGAATGCATTTTTCACAGCGTAATCCCATTTTTTTTTTCATGGACATGCCCACTGCTTTGTATGCATCATCTCCCATCCAAGCTATTCACCAGAGCAAACTACTCATTTTATTAAATTTACTGAAAATTGACACCTCTGAATATAGAAAAGAAAAGTCTACTCCATAAACACAATGGCACAACAATGACAATAACAAAAAGCCTTGTACGATATTCTTACATAATGAAAGAACCTGATATGACAAATGCCAAACAACTAATGTTTTCAATACAAATTCAAAGAAAAGCCTTTCTTAGGTGTGTTGCGAGTTTGTCCACATAATCCTGGTTTCTGTTAACATTTTAGTATCTATTTTCACTGCCATAGCCAGACACAGCGGTTCGAGCAGCACCTGCTGCAGCTTCAGAGGCAGCACTCCTGACAGTTTCATTCTTCATTACACCAGAAGCAAACTCAGCTTGTGCTTTCTGGAAACTGGCTCCAGAGCTTCTGTAGATGCGATGGACCTAAGTAAATGGAACAACAGATACAGGTGTGAGTTTGCGGAATCAGCACTGTTCATATCGTAATATATTTAAAGAGAGCATGCTGCTAAAATACAGTCGTAAACAAAAAGAATAAGAAGGGCACTTTGGCAGCAGAAACAACCTAGCACTAATTTGTTAATTTTGTCTTATTATCCACTTAAATTGTCCAATTACAATAATTATTCATATACAGGTCAATTCTACCATTACCAAAATATAATCAATAATTGATTTACTGCTTCATAAAATTTACTTTTAATTAGTCATGTGTAAAATAAAACTGACTACCAATTTTAATGGTGTCATGAAAAAAAAGAAGAAAAAAAAAGTAAGAAATTGGTTTATTTTCATTTATACATGCAAACCTAATGAAAGATAGCTGGCATCAACTAGCAATCTCAAATACTTTTGGTAACAAACTTGTATAACGTAAATTCTCTACAGGAATATAAGTCACTGTTCCCAATTTGAAGCTTAGCCAAGTTAATAAAGACAATTATCTTTGAGAAAATATTGATGAACATTCTAAGATGAAGCATGATTGGCTCCCCAAAGAATGGTCTTGCTTATTCACAACTATCATATTGCTCTTATTTGAATGCCCATAAAAAATATATAAATAAATGGAAGTTAATAATCTGAATGAAAGGTTTATTTCATACAATGCAAAATATTTTCAATCTTTTCATCATTAAATTTAAAAAAAGAGAGAGGAGAAATGCAGTTTTAATTGCAATGACTGTTTTCACTGCATAACTATCATAAAATTAATTGTTTTTGAATCTTTTAAATAAATCATGTCTATATTATAATATCATGGACCCAATAATAATTTTAAAAATTATAATACCAAGTTTATTTACATCATCTGAAGAAATTCCACAGTATAGCAATATTGCAATATATTCTACAATCAATTTGCTTATAGTTCTGCAATGACATTTGATTTCTTTTAAATATATTTTCAAAATATGCCAAAAGGACCAAAGCAGGTAGTAATATTTTTTTCTTCTAACATGGTCTTAACTGTAGCACACAAATTGCAGCAGGTACTGGTAAGTATTTGAATATTTGGAGCCATTTAAAACAGCTTTTGTCCTTGTTGGAAAAACTGATTATGACTTTCCTGATTTTAAAATTAGTCAAATGCAGTAATCACTTCCTGACATACATGGATTGATGTCTTATCATAAACTCTCATCTTCTTACACTGCAATCTTTGTCAATCATATGAAAAGAGTGAATCACAAAGGTAATTGGGATATTTATACAATCAAGTTGATAACTATCACATACTGAAGACTTGCATATCACCTGCAATAAAGTACATTTCCCCAAAATGAGGCACATACTTCATCACTTCTGAATGCTTATGGAAAAAATATAAATTTAGCGGAGCGGAGGTAAAATGAAATATTTGAAAATGCTTCATGAAATCTCATTATGGCACAAAAAAATCTTCATCCTTTGGAAAAAGTTTATATACAAATGTAGAAATAAAATTAAAATTATTTTTTAAAAATAAAAGGTTATTTACAACAACTGTGTTATAAAATAACAGAAAAATACAAGCAATTTCTAAGCCCTGTGGTACTGTAAAAAAAAAAGAAAAAAGAGGTAATATCCTTTACCAACATAAATATCATTAATTATTCCAACAGGTAAATATGATAATTGTAAGGTCCCAAATTTTTTATTCAATTGTAGCATGATCTTGTTTTGAAGCCTTCAAGATATTAGATCTAAGACAAGACCTAAAAGTGTTAGTCCTGATGATGACTATGTCTCAAATGATAGAGTAGAGGCAATCAATTTCCCGTTAATGAATATATACATATTGTTTAACGTGCCAGGCAATGAGTTAGTGAGCCATTTATCAATCATTACTCCCAGTTAATAGCAATTAACAAGCAAAACAAAGAAGGCGGGTCTGTAGTAAAAAAAAAAAAAAAGGCTGTGAATTTGAAATGATGTAGGAAGCTGGTTGTCTTACTACAACTGGTAAACAGGTTTAATGAGACCATTAAAAAACAAAAAAACACAAAGTTAGAATTGAAATATTTACACAGCTCCATGTAAAAGATGTGCAACATGTAACAGATGGTGTTTCAATAAATCGCACCTGTTTGCAAAATCGATTTTTAGTGGTATCATTCAACAAAATTGATACATTCTTTTTTGAACAATCACTATGAAAGCAAATTTCGTTTTTTAAGTTACTGTTATGATTTTAAGCAACATTTAGAGAGAAAAGCCCTGTTCATGCAAATCAGACCTGCAAGTAGTCCTTGATAGCAATTTAAACATTTTTACCAATTCGTAAAGATTTCATTTTCATTAGGTTAAAATATTGCAAAGATTCATGCTGTCAGCCTAAAAATGATCTGAACCGTTTACAATGGCAAGGTAGGAAAGAGTAGAATTGAGTGTTGGTAAAATATCACTGCATAGGCCTACTAAAACCCTTTAGGCAGGCAGGTAAGAAAAATGCCAAATATCTCATCTCTAATGAAATACCATACTGTAGTGGACGGCTGTGAGCTATGCTTCTTCATCAAAATAAAATGTTTAACCAGAATCACTACATTCCCGTTCATTTATCTCATTCTACTGCCTCAGCAAGTGATACACTAGCATTTGGAAACAGCAGCATATGTTGAGCTGTAAAAGACAGCAAGATGAGAACTTTAAATAAATTGAATCTACTGTCAGGAAATGCATACTGTACAACATGGCTTTACCAACAAACTTGCAGGTCTAAATTGCAATCTAAATAAAATCAGCTTGTCTAAACTATATGAGCCTCCTGAATATGATTATAAAAACAAACATAAAACAAAAACAAACCAAAACAACATAAAACAAAACAACCTAACAAAAATTCTGAAAACAAATATTCACACAACAACTTTAACAATTAGCAAAAGCTTTCATGAAGAAATATAATTTGCCACATGATTAGCAGGGCTTTGGTTGTTCTTGGCTTACTCAATTTATTTTCACTCTTCACCTACCTTAAGAAGAAGCATCATACTGAAAACTGCTTCCAAGGTGAATAAAAAGGCAATGACAAGCATGAATCCCCCAGCTCCTCCATCATCACCGATTGTCTTGAGCCCGTTTATCCAACCCCTGCATATTACACAATAACTACAATAGGTGAACCTACTACTTTACTACAGTGAAAAAAATCAACATGCAACAATTATAAAACAAAACCTTAAAACGACCAAACATCATTTATGTTGAATACAATACCTTTCTTCACTGGAAAAGTAGGAAACCCCATTTGTAAACATTTTTCTTTCCGCGCACATAGCACACACATAATATATATCACAACAGACTGAGAAGAACTGAAATGGAAAATAAAAAGGCATCTCCTACTTGCAGTCCCTCAACCACCTTTACCAATTTCAGGTGTAAGGAAAGTGGCATTAATGTACGAACATAAAAACTAGAAGGGGAAGACGATGGATTTTACATCTACCATGATTCCATGCACTACATAACAGAGATGAGACATCAACAGGCAAAACGCAACCGACAAACAGATTCTTTTAATACTTTTATCAGTCAAGTTTAAAGCAGTGATGAAGTATTTGTCATACTTCATTACACCACTTTACTATACGTGTACAGTTGATGCACCTGAGTGATCTTTGCAAATAAAAATGTGAGTGATCCATGAACCACAAGACCAAGCCATTTCATACTTGTCATTCATCAGTGCCCCACAATATTCATGCCACACCAAAAGACAGCCTTCACTTAATTTATCACAATAATGACAATGAGTCAAAGCACTTTAGAGTTAGAGACTCCATTGCTACTACTGCTTCAACGGAAGTCAGTTCTATCAAATTTAATTCCTTATGAAAATATTCAATTATTACTTTATAATTTATGCATAGTAAACATAGCATGATGGCTTACAGCACCAAATGGTACATTTTGCACCACTGGTTCATCATCTATAAAGTTAATAAGCGATTTATAATAGAAATGTGAAATAATGCATCTATATAATATATTTGGTGACCTGTTATAATTTAAGAAAAGGCTGTCAAATAATGAGTTACAAGCATTTTTAGATGATACAGCTAACACAACAAAAAGGTTCCCACAATTGCAGAACGGGGTTAGTAAGTGATACATCCATCTCCACTGGAAAAGCTACATAAACAGGATGGAGGGGCGGATGTTGTAGGTGTACCTTAACGAGCAGGGTAAATGAAATTATGGCCAGAATTCCAAAAAAGATGCCAATAAAGATCATGATCAGACCGACTGCGACATTATCGCCTACAACTCCCAAACCTGAGATGACTCCACTGCAAGTTGCCCAGGAAGAATAAAACAGTAAAGAGGAAACAGTATTTATTAATGGATCAAATGTAAAAGATAACAGGGGAGAAGAGTATATTAAAAAAATCAAAAAATCAAAAATAACCAAAAAGGAGGGACAGATGTGAGACAAAGATCAATTGAACATGTCAACCTCAATTTTCTCTCAAAGAGCTTTATAAAACAAACACAAGGTTCATTATTGCAAATGAAAGGGGTTCATCCCCACACACATACAAGTACATTCGAAAATTTGTAATCCCAAAATGCAAATTCCGAAACTAGATAGACTTAGTTTCAATCATATTTGCTGAGAGTTATTTTTGGGGCTTTTTTAAACAATGATTCTGAAATAACTTGTCTTATACACAAACATACCTATTGTCATCATATATTTTCTACAAGAAATTCTCTTTTTAAAATAAAAACAAGAATCAATTATTGATCGTTAGTCTGATGTCTAGTCCTCTTCAATACTGTGATAGAGAGAGAGGCCAGCCTCGCCTATGTCCAGCCTCAGACGATGATCGTGGTAACCCAAGATTTCAATAAAAAGATCAAAATTTGCGACAGGTGTCCATATCACCACACCAAGAATGACACGCCAGAGACGTTGTATCAGGAAATTAAGACATTGCTGATTGTATTATGACAAATAAGATTGTTGCGTTTGTATCTTCCTTACAAGCACTGGATAATTTTAACATCTATCCGTTTACTATTGGAATTCTTAGTATAACAATAATTGTAAGTGTGTTCAAACATGCTGGTTTATCATTTATACAAATAACCAAAACAATGTTAGTTGTCATTTTTCACACCAGACTTTACATTCAGGGCTATTCTAATTATTACATCTTAAGACCAGCCCCTTTCAGGCCTGAGAAGAAAACATAAAAAAAAAAATCATTTTCACTGGGATCAAATGAAAATCCACATTGGTCATTTGTTAACTTTGTTGAATGGGCGTCCTTTCCACATAAGTAATAAATTGTCATACATAAGTCTCTGACTACAAGATCCTGGGTCCGCCAAGTATTATTATACTAAACACTATCCACTCCCAGTCTTCCTAAAGACCCATGCTTTCTTGTCTCCCAAGGATCAGGATTTCAAGCACAAATAACTGTTCTACTATTATCTATAGTAAAGTAAGGAGCCCTGATATTGTGCATACCACATTAGGGTATAAAACTAAAGGCCCTAACTTTTCCCTTCAAACACAAATAATCCCTTTACAATGTATTATAGTAGAAACACTTCAATATCAATAGATTAAGTTAAGTACGCAAGAAATTTTGAAATGAAGGGAATTGCTTTTGAAATAGATAAAGAATAATGTTGAAAAGAAAGAATGAAAAAAAATCCCAACTAAATAAACAAAAAAACCCCCCCAACAAACAACCCTATAAGTGGCAACCAGTTGAGGTCTCTTGGAGGCACTCACTGGGCATTTATAACAGCCAGGTACAGAAAAATGGCCTAACATTCACCTGTTTTTATTTCGCTGTGGCGTAAAAACGAAAGTAGATACAAACTTTTGTTTTCTTTCTTTTAATGGAAAATTCAAAAGTTACTAGTAACAGTTGCTATTCATGAGCCGTTGAAATCACGCTTTGCTGCATTACTACAGCTAATGCAAGCTATGTCATGTGAACAGACACATTAGACCCCTTTCGTTTGCTTAGACTCGGGACTCTGTAAGGTTGTATTGTCTCACAATAGGATGGAAAGACTAAAAAACAGTGGAATCAATATCTTGTTTCCTGCTTATTTCTTCCCTGTATCATCATTTAATTTTTTTTACTTCTTTAAATAAAGATTTTAGGACAATCAGGTGATCAACCTTGCTATGTCTCGGACAGATACATCGCAACTTACTAGGCCACTACATGCAAAGTGTAGCTAAAATGGTCTCTTACGACATGCCCTACAACTCAACTACTTGTGACTTCCATTGATCTACAATGTCAGAAGGTAGCCAAATCAACAATATTAGCAATTAAATCATTTCGTAAAACTTAATTCTTAATGCATATCAATGTGAAAGGTGTCTTTCGACTTCTATCTCCAAATGCTTTCATTTAATACAAAATACAAGTACACAACATCAAAATCTACTATTGCACATCTCCTGTCATCCACATTTTGAATTAATGAGATAAAAATTTGGCTGCAAAACAATGAAATTTGGTGATGACATTGATTATATAGACATTTCAAAACACGATGTAATGATTATAAATAGAATTAAAAGATAAAGAAATAAAATCAGGGGAGGGTTGCTTTTTTTCAACATTCAGAGTTTGAAAAAAAAATTAATGTAATTTTCAAAATTGAAGACACGAGTGAGTTTACCAGCGACTTAATCCTTTCATATGATGTGAACAGGGCAATGAATGTTCTTTGCTCTCCTTGGGCAAGATGTCTTGAAAACCAACCAAGGTATACATATGGGTACCGGATCATAGCTGGGGAAGTAATCTGTAATAGACCAGCACACAGAGTGTAGAACACCATCCCTTGCCTGCTTCATATTATGGAAACTGAGATAATGAAAAAGATGATGACTGGCGGCTCTAAGACCACAAGTGATTCAGTGCTTTTCCCCCTATTCGTCATAACTTGTAACAAAATTTCATAAAAAAATGAAAAATTATTGTTTTTAATGGCCTATCAAATAAAATAATAAAAGAAAATTGAGGCAAGTCAGAAACATCTTTAAAAATGAATGATACTTACACAGTGAAATCAGTAATCCCCAGACACTGTACCACGTATACACAGAATTGGAAGAAGAAAATGAAGAAAAACACGAAGAAATTGAATGAACTGTCGCTCCTGATGAAAAAAGAGAAAAAAAGAGAAAATTGCATTATACATATATATATATATATATATATAACCCATCAGCATTTATTTATAACAGAGACAAAATTATTTTGAAACTAGAGAGCACTGTTTCATAAAAAAATATGCGAGTTTGACTCTGTCCGTTCTCATTATGTTCATTCCCCCAGGCACTGACGACTAATGAATATTTATTTTCATCATTCTCTCTTCTTCAAAATCACTCCGGCCATCATGCCCCCAATGCATAAACAATCTTTAACAATTCCCTTCCATTAAAAAAGGCTGAGATATTGAGTTACTTTATAAAGTGCTCTATTTTGCCATAGACAGAATTATAACAGAAACTGAAAATATTAATATCTATTTCTAACTCTCACAGTTGCTCAATCATTTAAAAATAATAACACATTCATGGACACAATTTGAATCCTTCAAGTTGCAGGTATTTTATAAGTGGTGAATATTGTGAAGAGAAAAATAAAAGAAAGAAGATAGCAATTCATGGGAACTCATATTATCCAAAACAGTAAACCTTATCAGTAGAGGAGGGGGGGGGGGGGG
>JARFNW010049617.1:0-13239 GCA_031763155.1 Dirona albolineata | reverse complement strand
TACTCCATCCTGCCCCCCCCCCCCCCCAAAAAAAAACAACCCAAAAACAACAACCAAACCCCAACACAACAAACTAAAAACAAAACAAAAAAAAAAAAAACTTTAAAAAAATTAACCCCCCAAAAAAACAAAACAAAAAAATAACAAAAAGAAAGAAAAGGAAAAAGAATGAAAAGCTAGAAAAGCATCTCTGCTCTAAAAGCTAGAATTTTCACAAACCTTAGATTTCCTTTGGTTTTCAAGTGCTGTAAGTCTGTCCTTCCTTTGATCTCTTCTGTCATCAGGATATGGGTTTCTTCCATAAGGTTGCCTTCTCCCATTGGGGTATCCGAAAGAATCCTCATATCTGTCACCTCCATCCCTATCTAAATCGTCTTCAGTTCTACTTCCTTGCCGTGATTCGAAATCATCCCTGTCGTAATCCAAATCATTTTCATATTGTCTTGAGTTACCTCTAAGCCTATGTCTTCTTCGGCGACTGGCCCCAAACCTTCGTCTTGCACCCCGACTGGTTTCATAGCTGTCGTAGTCAGTCCTGTATTTTTGTCTTGGACGATAGGTAGATCTATCATAGTCTTGATCATACCGATCTGAATCTGGACGTCGTGGGTAATACCCTCTTTGATTATCACCTCTGTGTTGTCTTTGAGAAGTTGGACGGAATCTTGAATGACCCCTATGGTTGTCCGTGGGGTATCTCCCTGAACCCGTTCCACCTTGGGAATATTCATCTTCACTGTCATACCTCCTTCGGTGACTTTTCCCTTGACTCAATGAATACCTGTATTCATCGTCAAAGCTACTGTCATCAGTTGGATGCCTTCTTGAATCTCTATCGCTTCTTGCATAGTCATCACCACCTTGATAGTCAAAATGTTTATCTCCATTGACAAATCTTCTTAAATCCCTTCCTCTTATATAGTAATAATCATCATCATCATCATAGCCCCTTGACTCCGTACCTCTGTTGTCATAGTAATAATTTTGGTCATCTACCCCACTTCCTGAATCTGGATCATCTCCATAATTATCATCTTTTTTTTGGCCCCCAGAGACTTTATGACTTTGAGAATGTCTTGGCCTACCTTCTTTTTCTTCTCTGTCTTTTGTATGCCTTGACTTTTTAACTGTTTGATAATAATCACCATTTGCAGTTCCTCTCCTCATGCCTCGATTTGATCTTGACTTCGGTTTTCTGTTACGTGATTTAGTTTTTAGACTTTCTCTCCTTGGATCTCTATTTCGCCTGGATTGGTCCCTATTCCGCATCTGTTTTGTAAACCTCTTTGATTGAACTGTCCTCCTGAACCCGTAATCAGATCTTGAACTTTTACTTCGAAATAACTTGGTTCTAGAAGGTATTTTGTAATTGCCTCTAGATTGTGACTTCACTGCTTCATGGTCATAATATGGTCTTGAACTTTCTCTCGCCTGTTTTGACATTAATCTTCTCTTTTTACTTCTATTCTTCCTTGGATGATTTGATTTCATATTTCGCATATCTATGTCAGTTGTTTTATGCTGAGACAATTTGAGATTTTTCTTTCTTGATCTCTCTCTCCCAATGCGTGACCTTTTACGATAGTTGGGTTGATTGTACTCTTGAGTGGAGTATGATTTTAAATTGTTGATACCATCTCTATTATAGCGCCTTCCTCGATCAAACCTTGAATAAGCATCGCCTCTATAACTCTCTCGTGGATTAAATGACCGTAGACTCACATCAGATATTGAAGAAAAGTCTTTTTTATAGCTCTGTCGTTTCCTTGGAGATTTATTTTTGCGTTTTCCTTTTCTTCTTTTCTTTTTGCTCTTCTTCAGTTTCTTTTTTGAATCTTCAACATTATGATATTTCATTTTGTCATCAGTTTTAATATCATCATCTAGAGAACCCTCTTGGAGATTTAATGATGACAGCCTCACATCAGATGTTGACAAAGACTCGGCTATATTATAAGTCTGTTGTTTTCTTTTGGACATATTTTTTTGTTTACCTTTTCTATCTTTCTCTTTCCTTGTTTTCCGTTTCTTTTTTGAAACGTTAGCATCATCCTTCATCATTTTGTCAGCCATTTCACCCTCATCATCTCTAAAACTGTCAGGGAGATAATATGCCAACAGACTCACAAAAGATGAAGAAGACTTTGTTCCATTGGTCTGTTGTAATGTCTCAGATTCATATCTCTGTTTATCTATTATATCTTTATTTTTAGTTTTCTTCCCTTTCTCTTTAGAAATTTCAACATCGTCATTCATCATCCTGTCAGTCATTCTATCTATATCATCTCTATCACTCTTTCGGTTCACATCTGATGTTGAAGAAGAATCTGCTCCATAAGTCAGGTCTTTTCTTTGAGACTTATTTCTGCGTTTCGTTTTGATAGTTTTTTTCCTATTTTTCTTCACTTTCTTTTTTGTAACTTCAGTATCATCATACAATATTTTGCCACCCTCTTCATCTTTATTCCTTTTCTTGAGTGTTTCACTATTCTTCACTGTTTTGCCTTTCTCTTTTTTCCTGGATCTGCGACCTTGTTTCTTTATTTTCATCTGTTGAAAAGTTTCTTTTTTGTTGTTCTTGGCTTCTTTTTGTGCTGCTCTCTCTTTTTTCATTTTTTTTCTCAACCTGTTTCGTTTATTTTTTTCAGCCTTTTTGTTGTTAGATATAACTTTTCTTTCTTTATTCATCAATCTTTTCTCCACTTGATTTGGATCATCATTCTGTGGTATTTCATATTGAATTTTCTGTAATAAAGAAAGCTTTGTAATGTTATATGGTTTGTAAAGTCCAATCTCATCATATGTATCATTTTTTACAGAATCAGCATTGAGACTTCCAATAATTTTTTTCAGTTCCTTTAAGCTTGGTCTTGACATATCTGATTGTATCGTTGGATGCAAATAATATAAAGTGGTGTTTGGGGCTAAGTCATTTAAAGAACCCTTACTCAATGAGATGAAATTGTCAAACCGTTTTTTTGTGTTTTCATTAAGAGCAGAAAGTCCTCGCTGAATCTTTTTATCTTTCTTCTTGAATGCTTTTTCAGCAATTGCTAACATTTCATAAAAGCTTTTTTTCTTTGTACTGTTTTCCGATATTTTGTTTACATCCGTTTTATTTGTAAGCGTTGATGTAGGCTCGGTGGATTTTTCACTTTTGTCGAAAAATTGTCCTTTTACCTCACGACTTTCTTCTGTTCCATTTTGTACAAGATGTTTGTTCAAGTTTCCTTCATTTTTTACCGATGATCCAATATCAATTACATCTGATTTTGTTTGTGGTTCAGTAGCATTCTTTTTACCATCTTTTTCCTTATCCTCCTTTTGTTTAGAGTTTAATTCAGCTTTAAGCCCTTGAAAGTCAACGAGACTGGTTTTGGAATTTCCACCTTCTTTTTTGCCTTTGTTTGGTCTTTCTCCCATTTGATGCTGATTTTTGGGTCTAATAACTTCTGTGATATTTTCATCTTTTTCAAGACTGTCAGTGCTTGAAACCTGAGTATTTTGCCTACTATTTTTGCTACTATTTTTGCTATTTGTCTTCTTTTTGGGTTTGTTTTTCTTTTTTCTTTTCTTTTCTTTTGTTTTGATTGATGTCTCTCTAGATTTAGATTCAGCTTTCTCATCTTTCACCGTCACCGGGACTTTTTGTATCAAAGTTGATGATTTAGAGCTTTTCTTATCACTTTCAATCTTATCCAAATCATTTTTTTCACTCTTTTCACTTTCCTTAGGCTTCAAACGTTTCTTTTTGTCTTTCTTATTTTTCTTATTCTTACTCTTATTTTTCTTTTTGATTTTTTTCTTGCTTTTCTCTTCCTTATCCTTCACTACTTTGGGAGTGGTTTGAGCTTTATCATTGTTACTCGAGTCCACCACATCAGTATTCTTTGTATTCTTTTTAACTTTATTCTCTTCAGGGCTGCTCTTATTAGAATTTTCATGGCCAGCGGTTTCAGAGGAATCTTTGGATTTAGTTTTCACCTGTTTTCCTGACTTGTCTTTGATTTTCACATTATCCTTTTCTTGGAGTGAATCAGCAAGAGAGCTGTCCTTTTTCTTATTTCGTCTGTTTTTCTTCTTTTTGTCTTTTGATTGTGTATCAGCCTTTGCTCCTTTTGCTTTCCCACCAGTTTTACGTTTTGAAAGAGAATTCTTTGGCTCAGTTTTTATTTTGCCTTCATTATTTATTTTCTTGCGCCTATTTTTAGTTTTACTATTCTTTGCGGAAACTTTGGGAGAATCAGGATTGACAATCTTTGATTCATTGCTATCCCAAAAGCTAGAAAAGTGATTTAATAAACTTTTGCTCCCAACTTTCACTTCCTTCGACGGATCTTCCTCAGCTGGATTCTTGTCTTGTTTGTCATCCTTGCTTTCTTTTTTAGAGATACTTTGAGCAATTTCATTGGCAGATCCGTTATTCCTTGTTTTTGTCCCATTATCCTTCCAGTAGCTTGAAAAATAGTTAAGAAGACTTTCGCTTTCAGGTTTCACTTTCTTCAAGGATTCTTCCTTTAGGGAAGCCTTTTGATTCTTAGTTTTACTGATGGTTTTAGTAAAAGCTTTAGTAGATTCACTGGCAGGAGGATTACTTTCTTTTGGTGCTGACCCCTTATCTTTCCAATAGTCAGAAAAATAGTTTGAAAAACTAGCTGAACGTGAAGGAGAGGACACTGCGCTCTTTTTCTGTTTCTTTTTTCTCTTTTTGCCTTTTTTATGATTTGTTTCTCTTTTCTGTACGTGATGGAGTGGATTTCTATTGGTAGTATCTTCCAGCAGAACTTTACAGTCTGAAAATTAAAAATAAGTAAAAGAATAAAGATAAAGTAAAATGTTAATAAAAACTATTACAATATAGGAATAGAACCACCAATGTAATGGCTTTCAAACAAACAGTTCAAGAACAATAAATCATTTGTGCATCTTTCCAACCATTGAGTTGTATGACTGGTGACCAATAGGGGTTGGGTGTTGTTTTCGATACCAATCACAACTTAGTCCTATGTTGCAGCATTTAGAACATAAAAAAGGGTAAGGCCTGCATAAAGTGATGGTTTAAACCCAGTCTGGATTGGATTGTTTGTTTATTTATCAAGTCCCCTTTATACAGCAAAAAACAGTGTAGGGACCAGCTGTGTGTCAATGAGGTCTACACCATTCATCACCTAACACAAGGCTAGAAAGACTCTGCATCAGGAATACACAAATGGGCAGGTGATGAGTCCATCGCGTCTATACTGGATTGGTCAAATGCAAATCAAACATTTCATCACCTGGGTTGAGTGAAGCAATCGAAGAAAAGAATCTTGCACAGGGATAACGATGCAATGCCGAAAGTTGGACTCGAACCCACTCAAATTGCATGCCTCCTTTTTAAACAAAGGAATGAGGGTTGCAAGAGGCTAAAAATCTGAATAAGAGGTATGCAGAAAAGACGAAAATGGTATAGTTCACCTTACAGAACACACGAATCTGATACTGATAGCCTGAGATCACCGACTTGCGTTTTATATTTGATGCTTTCTGTGCTTGTGATCTGATCAAGGGAAAACCCGAAACGTTATTTGTTTTGTTACTTGTTTTACACCGAGAGCTATACCACTTTCACCTTGTTTTGGTTGCATGCCTCCTGTTTACAAAGGTGAGTAGTTATAAGTCACACTAAATTTAGCAATCTACAATGCCAGCAAACATTAATTGGTAACATTATGACAAATTGGCATCCTGTCAATAGAAGACAATAATATCAGTTAAAATAGTAGAAATCACTAATAACAGCTAAGACTAAAGACTATTGTCAAACATGAATGAGATAAAAGTAGAACATAATTTGTTACAACAATCCTACAGCGACAAAATGTGGTATGGACTGGTACAAAACGTTTTCCTTCCATTTCATTAATTCTTCAATTATATTATTTTATATCACCTGCATTCTAAATATGTCGATTGAATGCTACAATAATCCCTATTCTATTACATCGCCAAGTAAGGTTAGTAAATAACATCTCTGAAACGAATTGATCAAGTTGAATAATAAAAATAATTTCCTTGAACACCTGAGGAATCAATGAGATGTATCATAGTAAATAATATATAGCGATATAATTTGTAAACGAACCCAGTCATTGGTGCTAAAACTTTGGTGCGGTTCTAATGCGCCAATAAAAAGTTTGTGTAATATTATAAATATGACGAAAACATATAAAATTAGAAAAACAAAACAAAACAAAACTGAAGTAAACAAACAAAACTGAAGTAAACAAACATAACAATGAAACCAAACCAAACAAACAAACAAAGCCCCCACTCCAACCCATCCACACACACACACACACACACACATACACAAACACACACACACACACACACAACGATCATACATCTGATTACCTGCCTCCTAAATCTGAAAAAGGTACCTACTTATGTGATGCGTCTTAGGGGGCAATCGAAGAAATATGAACTAACGCAGAAAAGGAAGAAGGAAATAATATTTTTTACATTTTTGTAAAATTGAGAGGGAAAACATTATTTGGTCTCATCAGGTGACAGCTACCAGTTGTCCTGTAACTGAGGAGTCACAACTAGAGAAACAGCAACGTTTTTATGGGCAAACTCATGGTACATTGTCCAATTTATTGGTAAATTTGTTTGGACGCGATGGAATCATCACCTGCTTGTCTTCTATTCTTGATGCAGAGTATAGCCATGTGTTAGGTGATGAGTGCTGTTTCACTAGTCCTCGTTCACATTTGTCATTAGCACCCTTTAGAGCTTGACATATGGCTGACCTTTACTCTACTGTGTGTGGTATAAAGGGGGCCTAGATAAACAAACAATAAATAATATATTCCGTTGAGTTTGCTTTATTGAAACCCATTGTTATTATAAACCCCAGTCTGACTGATTGTAACAGTTATACCTTCAATATTACACAGGTGACAAAACAACCATGCTATGCACACACGAAAAAAACCCAAAAACACACACACACACACCGAGAGAGAGAGAGAGAGACAGAGAGAGAGAGAGAGAGAGAGAGAGAGAGAGAGAGAGAGAGAGTTATCACTACCTACACTACCATGTTTCCAGTTTAGTAAGTAAAAAAAATCACCAGGGTCAAAATCACACACATTCCAACAATTCTAGGGCCACGTCCTTTTAGCATTCTGTCCACAGCGAGCATTCATGCAAGCACACTTCATCAAACACCCATGTGAGCCACCCGCAGCTCCGCTACCCCTCTCCCCGCAATAAGACAAATAGACATTTCATAATATTATTATAATATGATATATATATATAGACTCTAGTCTATCTACGGAATAACAATGTTCATGGCTGTACTGGCTGAAGCTTGAATCAGATCAGGTTTCGTTACTCGGACTCTCTGCCTGGACAATGTCGGTTACATTATAAAGTACGTGTACGTACGTACGTACGTATCAAAACTTATCGCTACGTACGTACGGACTTACACTAATGGGCTAACGATTGGGGACACGGGTGTGAGATTCGGCGTTTATCAAGCTGTGTGGACAAGCGAACGAAATATCGCCCCTTTTCACTTGAACAGGTTGTTGAATGGATGGTATCAGAGACATTATATTACAATATAATGTCTCTGGATGGTATTGTATATTGTATGCCGGTGTGTATGCCATACATGAATGCCGTGACCTTTGCCTTATGAACCACATAAGTGCTTTAACCTAATGGTAGAGTGCTCAAACTATCGAATGTAGCAATTCACAAACCTTTAGTGCATTGTAATATCATGTAATGTCAACATTGTCTCATCACGAAGTCTCACCCATTTCCCGCCCCTCATTTTCACATCCAAAATAAACAAAACAAACCGCTGCCTTTGTTCTCATAATATGATCAGCCCCTCAATCTTTCACGCGCTTTCGGTGAACCCGGACACCTTCTATTGAGATCTTTTTCTTTTTTTTTCTTTTTTTTAGGGGGAAGTTCTGTCTTTACCAAATTTACTTTGCACCTAGTACATTATTTACCACCTTGGATCATAAAGCCTAGACCCACGAGCCAATAATAGACACCATATTATTAAATATGTAAACAGTGGAAAACTGATGGAAATTCCATTGTTTTTTAAATATCGTACAAAATAAGACTGCCGATCGAATGAGCATCAAGATAAGTGGAACAACAAATGTTATTATTTCTTCTCCAGGCGGCACTTCCCGAATAGAAAGGTCAAGGTAGAGGTGGGGGTTAAAAGAAGGGGGGGGGGTGGGGTGGGTGGATTTACCCTTGGTCTAGTGACAATTCCAAGAGCAAGTTTGCCACATATCACTAAACAAGACAGTCTGCAAAAATGATATCACTAAACAAGACAGTCTGCAAAAAGGATATCACTAAACAAGACAGTCTGCAAAAAGGATATCACTAAACAAGACAGTCTGCAAAAGGTTTCCGATCCCCGTGTTCAAGCAAAGCCCGTGGGTAAACCTTTGTCACACAAGGATTCACTATTTCACTATGTACCTTGGCCCCATTCAGCCAAGACGACAACAACATTATATTTTGGCCACGCTGTGTCACTGCTATGGGTTCTTTGTAAAGCCGCAGAAATGTGTTGTTTTTTATGTCGAATGCTAAGAATGCCATTGACGGTATTTGTATCTCTAAACACTAAACACTAAACATGTTCGAAAATGGCTTACTACTGCGCATTGGTTGTCGAGGAACCAGGCAAGTCTCTCCTGGCTAAGCCAATAAGCCAAAGTCTGAATGTGTCACTGTTCTCTAGTTGAATTGTTCAAGACCAGTGACAGTTTACACAGTCTTCGGGAAGTAAGTTCCAGTCTTTGAAAGGGCGAGGTACAGATAACGTTTTAGTGTATTATTGTATCTATAACATATTTCGGTTCCTGGACTGTGACGTTCTTGATAGACACGTGTTAAAAATATGTCGAGATCATCAATATGAATATGGCGTCATGACATCAGTCCAAGTCCAATCAATATGAATATGGCGTCATGACATCAGTCCATTCAATGTTTTGCGTAGCAATGCTATTGCAGGAAAATCAAATGAGGCAAAAACAGAAACAGATCAAAACAAAAATAAATAAATAAATAAATATATACACGAATAAAACAGCATGTTTTACAAGATCAGAGGAAGAAAGGGGCCAATCTTTGGCCACGTTATGAGAAAAGGACGCCTGTAACATCCATGGACCCAGGACAACTGTTTCATACTAACCGCAGCGAGAAACAACAAAATACATTTGAGGTTGGGGGCTGGGGGGGGGGGGGATTAACTTAGACGAATAAGGGACACAATGTAGATTTAATATCGCTACTCATCCGTTTGTATGTCAAAGTACGTGTGTCTAAATAGAGTTGAATTCCTTTGCTCGATAAAAAAAAATCATAGATGGATATATTATGAAGATTTATAAAACAACAACAAATAATAAGGTAAGGTAAGATAAGATAAGATATTAAGATAAGATGATTCTTTATTTCATCCCCATGGGGAAATTCTTTGTACAGACGTGAATAAAAAGAAGCTATCAAAAAGTAAATAATGCAAATGCTTCAAAGGTGCATTTTATCAATGATACCGCCAGTTCTGGCAATGATGACGATACAAATATCCAATAATATTAGCTCCTGCTATTTCACAAACCATCTATCACGTAATTGTCTTCAATAGCTGTCATAATTTATATACGTGTTACTCAATTGTAGCCAACTAAAAACTTCCCACTTCCAAGTCAACATGACCTAAATCATAGTTACGCACCACATAACCTTAGAGTGTGAGAACACTTGACAAACTTGACAGGCTATTATAGTATAATATATTTACCTATAAAGGCCCCCAGTGCCCAGTACACGACAGCAAATTGGCCGCTCGCTCAGAAACTATGTACTTTTTTACACGCATCGATGCTGTTAACGGATTATAAGTGTGTGTGTGTGTGTGTGAGAGAGAGAGAGAGAGTGAGAGAGAGAGAGAGAGTGAGAGAGAGAGAGAGAGAGAGAGAGAGAGAGAGACCCATTCATAAACTTGAATAGTTTAATCGGTTGCAAGACTATCTACGTAGACAGCTAGTCTATGTTGTGCATTATTGAACACGTAACTGGACTCACCATTTTGGCGTGTATGCTGAATGATAAAATCCAATTTGACGAGGCAGATAGACGAGAGAGGCCGGGATCTTTCTAAATTGATTCAATATAATTCAAGGTCTGTTGTATTATTATCCAGTTAAAAGAAATAAATCCACGCTCGATCTCTCTCTCTCTCTCTTTCCACCACCCCTACACACACATCCTTTATCGCAAGTGCTCAATGACTGTGTGGGTGTGTGTATGGTGTGTGCGTGTGTGTTTGTTTGTGTGTGCATGTGCTTTTCGTTTAGGTGACACTCGTGTAATAAATAACAGTTCACCACTGTACTGACACAGACAGCCTGTGTCAAGACAGACGTGATCCGATTGAGAGATTTGGGTGGACAGCGAGAGAGTAGAGAGACGACTTGAAGTAAGTTCAACTGTATAATATTATATTATATCTGTAGTCTGTCTGTGGCCTGACTTGTCAACTCTGGCGAACACGCTTACACACTACACACTTGTCAGATGGTTGACTCACAGAGCGCCAAAAGAAAAAAAACCCCAACATTTTAGAATATCAAAAACCGGGAATTTTAAAGGTAATTAGGGACAGGCGATAAGATACTCCAATCACGTAGTCGGAACGACATTAGTCAAGGACATTACACAGCAAAGCGAATAGGAAGCCCAAAGTCCACAACAATTTGGTTCTTCAAACGCCAAGTTGGCAAAACAGCGTGGGCACTCGTTAAGCCAATATGTACCTGTGAAGTGAAGCGAAGCCAAACCAAAAACTTTGGCCTCGAGCAAGTTCAGGTTGTTTGAACTGATAATGTTAGCATATCTATCTAGATATATGATTTGAAACCATAAACCAGGTCGTGTTGCGGACGTTTGAAATGTTTAGGGGTCGGCTTACCTTTTCTTTTCTTTCTTTTATATTTTTGTATTTATTTTTGTATTTATTTTTGTATTTATTTTTGTATTTACATTTGTTTCCTTTAAAAAAAATGTATTAACCTCTAGTTATAAATCATTATGTGCTACTGAAAGCGTTGAGAGCATGGTGATGACCGCGAATAGGCGCTATATAAATGTACGTTACTATTATCATTATTATCAATATTATTATTATTATAATAATTATTATTATTATTATTATTATTATTATTATTATTATTATTATTATTATTATCACTATCATTATAATTATCATCGTTATCGTCATCGTCATCATTCATCATCATCATCAGCAGCATCATCATCATCATCATCATTATCATCATTATTATTATTATTATTATTATTATTGTTATTATTATTATCATTATTATTATTATTATCATTATTATTATTAGTATTAGTACTATTATTACTATCATTATTATTGACAGCACAAAGCAGCGACGTTTCGACCATTGCCCTTTGTCAGGCGACAATTTTGTTACCGTCTCATTTAACTCCGTATCAACTCCCTGGGTAGCAAGCATACATTAGAAGTTGCTAGTAGGCGCATTACTACTGAACCTTCTGGTAACACCATTTATGGGTCTGTATTATTTTCCAAATGTAATAAACAAAGATGGTCTATCGTCCGGTTACCCTCACAAATCAACGGCACGTCATTTGTACCGAAGTCGGTCGTGTCCTTCAATATTCTCAGCGCTCTAGGCAGCCTACAGTAAAACAGTACGTTAAGCGCACTAACTATTGACTACATTACGGACTATAGTATCTGTGTCTGCCTGTAGAAGGGGAAAATAGTGTTTTAAAAAATTACTTTACAATCATTGAATGCCAGGATTTGAACCCGGAATCTCAGAATCCCGAGCCCGACAACCTGACCACTTGGCCATGGACGACGTCAACGAAAAAAAAATTAAAAAAATTACTGGCTCACCGGCGCTTGTATCCTTTGTCCTGCCTACCTCGTCCTATCGGAGACGGACGTTAAATTCGGAGGTCCCCTCGGGTGTAAGCAGCGTTTGTCCTTTTCCAAAAAACATTGTATTCGCGCTAACAGGCTGCGTGTGACGTATCAATTGTTGAGTGTTCCGTTGAATTGAAAAAAAATATGACGATAATGAATTTCCATAACGAGCCTATGTGTCAAGGGCATGGGCTGTTTATAGCTTTCACTTGTACCGATAAACCTCAAGGTAGCTTTTACCTGTGGATCTGGATTTACAAAGATATTATTATAGTCTTTGCAACATACACAGACATACCAAAATGCATATCAGACAGACACACTCCCACTCACCGTGTACGTGTGCACTCAGACACTAACACGCAATGTACATGTACACACACACACACACACACACACACACACACACATACACACTCACACACACACACGTAGACGACACAAACTTATGTACACACACATCCTCTTACATGTTCGAATACCCACTAACAGGCATGCATACACGCAGTCACACCCACACACACACACACACACACACACACACACTCACACACACAGACACGAACACGCTTACACATCACAAACCTATGCTCACATACACGTGCCCACACACAGATAACATACACACACACTCACACACACGCACACACACACATACATACACACATGTGCCAACACACAGATAATATAATATCATTTTGATATATTTGTGTGTACCTTCTTTGAAGTATAAATAAATTATGGTGATGGGTTGAACAGCGGCCGAGCACACATGTCTCGTTTATAACACGTTAGACAAATAACTTCGCCAAACAGGTATGTCTGTGCAAAGTAGCATGCCATTGGGGATGAATAAATGTTATCAGTATCAAATAATTGCAGTATTTATAACTAGACTAAACGAACGCTCTTTGAGTCACAGAGTATGTAAATGTAAATGTATCGTCTTCTTTGTCGTCATTATACATAATTGCACCGTGTGAATAATGCAATATGATATAGATGCGCATCATCATCCTCATCATCATCCTCATCGTCGTCGTCGTCGTCGTCGTCGTCAACATCATCATCATCATCAGCAGCAGCATCATCATCAGTATCATCATCATCATCATCATCATCATCATCAGTATCATCATCATCATCATCATCATCATCATCATCATCATCATCATCATCATCATCATCATCGTCGTCGTCGTCGTCAT
>JARFNW010049506.1:0-14095 GCA_031763155.1 Dirona albolineata | reverse complement strand
CCCCGCCCCCCCCCCCCCCGCCCCCCCCCCCCCCCCCCATAGTGTGGTTTCTTTTATTTATCACATTTTTATGACAATTTGAGAGAAAAAATTAAAAATGCATTTTGTAAATTTAAAAGAAATAATGACTGCGAAGAAAGCCAATGTTTAAATGAAGAAGAAAATGCATAAATATGGAAGTCGACATCAACACACAATTTTTTTTTGCTAGAACAAGATAAGTAGGATAGAAACATTACAATTATGCATAATTTATATACTATATATATAGGTGAAATATGATAGTGCGTGTTCTTTATTTACAAGGTTGCTTCTACATTTATTGTTTATTTATATATATCGATTTCCTGTCAGATTGTTTTGGAGTTGATAGAGCTGCGTGAGTTGGGTGCCGCCCGTTCCCTCTTGCGACAGACGGACCCTATGATCATGATGAAGGACAGTCAGCCAGATCGCTACATCCATCTGGAGAACATGCTGGCCAGGTCATACTTTGATCCCAGGGAGGTAAGTTCAAAATAGCTCTGGTGTAATACTCACATCAGATCTCTAAAGGCTAAAGGCGGTTCCTTTCTCTTTCTTTTTAAAATTTTTTTTTAATGAATATCTTTTGCACCTTTCTGAAAAGGTGGTTCCGTAGATAATAATTCAATTTCTGTAAGAGTTTTTGTCGGTAAAATATTAGATTTAAAAAGAAGACATATGAAAATGTACAAAGGCTGACAATAAATGCGTCAATCATGTATTTAACAGAATGGAGCTGCGTTTGAATAAAGGTGTTTTTAATTATTTCCAACTTCGAGAACATGCATAGGTATTCTTTATCATGTCATTCTGAAATGAACATTATTCTCATTATTTTCTTCTTTCTCTCTTTGTAGGCCTATCCAGAGGGCCAGACTAAGGAGAAGAGACGGGCGGCCATAGCCCAGGCCTTGTCCGGAGAGGTCAATGTGGTCCCTCCGTCCAGACTTCTGGCCTTGTTGGGTCAGTCCCTCAAATGGCAGCAACACCAGGGTCTCCTGCCCCCTGGTCAGTGGTTTAAGAAGATTCTATGTTTGTTTTTGTGACCAATTGTGATATGATGCAGATGATATTGTACATATTTGTTAATTATGACAGTTTAGTATGTGTGTAGAAATAGCATTATAAGTTATTTAATTACTGCAAAGCAAGCAGATCCCCACCAAGATTCGAACCTGCAAACTCTTGATTTAAACTCCATTTTACACTTCGATATTGAATTGAACATTGTTGTGGCAAAAAACTTGAACAGTGTGTCGGTGTAACACAATAGTGCCAGGAAAAGTTGATTGGGCATTGTTAAGTGGACTGATCACCTGCTTGTCTATGATGATGATTATTGCAACATGCAGTAGCAAGAAGGGATGATATGAAATGAATGAGAAGGGAAAGAAAAGAAAAAAGATAATGATAGATTTCGTTTTGGTTTAGAATTGATAGACAAACAAGCTGACAGATGTTCCTATTCGTCTCCAGGTACAAGCATTGATGTGTTCAGGGGCAAGGCAGCTGTCAAGGAGCAAGAAGAAGAAAAATATCCAACTCAGATGAGTCGACAAATCAAGGTGAGTGTCTCTCTGTTTTTTTTACTCATGCAGAGTCATTGTGATGTTGGTGGGAACCTCAATCTTTATAAAGTCTTGTAATGTATATAGATAGTTTTATATATTAGTAGTCGAAAACATAATAATATTGAGTTTTAAATGATCAAATTAGTTTTGTTTTCAGTACTGTATTTTTTCAATATGGATACATCATGAGAAAAAAAGTGTGAGTGATTTGTGGAAAATTACATTAATTTAAATCAAATAATAGGACTTTTGACTAAAACGTGAACCTGGCAAACCTTAAGGGTAGATCAAGGAGCATGCAATGAGTTAAGAAGAAATCATAAGAGTAATAGAAAACCACTGAAAAATATATAACAACGATGGGATATGAGATGTATTTTATTGGAGACATTTACAAGATGGGGTGGGTCAAAGACTTATTGATAAGCTCTGTAAGTTGATGGATTTGATTTTGAACATGATCCGAAACATTTGTGTTGTTGACTAAGACGATCATCGCTATCATGTACAAGCAAATTTGTACGACTTACCTCAATTTGAATATGAATGGGGATAAGTGTGATGCTGTTAAGAAATACATTTTGGTAGTATTTAACCAGCTTGTCCATACCATATCCATGGGAGCCGGTGGCGCAGTGGTTGAGTTACTTGCCTTTGGTTCGAAATGTTGTGGGTTTGAATCTCGGTGGAAGCACTGTATTTTTTCTCAAGACCGTGATCCCACTGCAGCTGACACCTGGGTTATTCCGGTCTACTCTCGGAATAGACCCTAAAGACACATTTTTCCCTGGGATGAATAAGGAGGGAATTAATTATTTTAAATTTTTATTCTTATTTATAATGTGATGTGTTTGTCCCCCTCCCCCCTGTCCATCTCAGTTTGGCCAAAAGGCTCATGTGGAGTGTGCCAGGTTTTCACCAGATGGTCAGTACTTGGTGACCGGCTCAGTGGACGGCTTTGTGGAGGTTTGGAACTTCACCACAGGGAAAATCAGGAAGGATTTGAGGTATCAGGCCCAGGTAAGGCAGTTAACCTTTATTGGCTGTTGAACGTCATCACAGGGCGTTGCTGTTGTTTACCTGTGATTTTTTGATTTTTTGATTTTTTTCTTCTAAATTTGGTAAATCATTGAAAATGTGAGGCATTTTAAAACTGTTGTAGACATCAATTTAATTTTGCAACACAGTTATGGTAGTTAGCCAGTAAGACAGAGAACGATTGAGATCTGCGGATAGCTCAGAGGAGAGTCGTTATGCAGCAAGGTATTTGGTTGGTCATCATATATTTTCTATCAAGTTGTATTATTTCGTTTTAGGCTTTTGATGTTAACAACAACGAAAGAACAAATTTTCTGTAACCTTTTTATATAATGCATTGATAATAAGTTTTAAAGGGATGAAGATTTATATATATATATATATATTTCATGATGATGGATGATGCAGTTTTATCCATCAGGTTTTTAAAGGATGAAGATAGATATATAGACATATATATATATAACCTTTATCTTTGTACAGGACAATTTCATGATGATGGATGATGCAGTCTTATCCATCAGTTTCAGCCGGGACTCTGAGATGTTGGCGACAGGTGCTCAAGATGGGAAGATTAAGGTGAAGCAGGAAGGGAGTTCATCAAATTTGTTGTTTGTTTTGAGTAATGTTTTTGTTCTTGATTTATCTCTGAAATTATTGTATTATCTTACTTGCTGAAAATGTGGATGTTTTCATCAGATTCTTGAATCGGATTAAAAATCACAACCACGATATCTCAGTATTTGTGTCTGAAAGGGGAATTGCATTCATCATAAATGAGTTCATGGCATGTAATTGTAGATTCATCCTTTTTTATAATGAATATTTATTGTTTGTTTTACCAGGTGTGGAAGATTTTGACCGGTCAGTGTCTTCGCAAATTTGACAAGGCTCACGGGAAGGGTGTGACGTGCGTGACGTTTTCCCGTGACAACAGCCAGTTGCTGACAGCCTCCTTCGACCAGACAGTCAGGTGAGGACAGAGCTTTGCCTTGGGAGCAGAGTTTAAACTCTTTCCTCATTTATCTAATGGAAAATAATGCATAGCATGATTACCTCCCTTAATAATAATAATAATATGCACATTTATAATGCGCCATACGCCCCATTTTTAAAAAATGGTGATGGTATAGCTTCATGTGTAAAACTACTTACTGGGGAGACGGTGGCACAGTGGTTAAGTCACTTGCCTTTTCAAGAGGTCGCTGGTTCAAACCCCGCGGTGGAAACATTAATTTTTTTCTCCATACCCTGATCCCACTTTGTGGGCTGACGTCTAGGGCCGCACAATTTGAACGAAGTCCCATTTGATGTTAAACAGATAAAAAGAATAATTTTCTTAGAATGGCATATCAATTAGTAATCATGTATGGTATTTTTAAACTCTTACTTTAGATTAAAATATATTTATATATATATCCCCCCCCCCCCCCCCCCCACACACACACACACACACCTTCCCCTTGCTCATAATGAATGTATTATGTACATCGTCTATCATTTATTTATTTATTTGTCATTTTAGAATTCATGGGATGAAATCAGGAAAGACCCTGAAAGAGTTCAAGGGTCACACATCATTTGTCAACGACGTTGTCTTCTCCCAAGACGGTCATCACATTATCAGGTACTACTTCTTCGCATCCAATTACTTTACCACTTTCAATTAAACACTCTTATTTCTCTCTGTTCAATATGAGTCTTAAATGAGCTCAATGCCAATCGCTTTCTGTTAAAAATTTGTTTTTTTTTCCAATCTGGCGGTTTGCAACTGGGGAGCCGGTGGTCCAGTGATTAAATCACTCGCCTTTGGTTCGAATCCTGGTGGAAGCACTGGATTTTTTTCTCAAGACCGTGATCCCACTAAAGAAATAGGCCTTAAAGACAAATTCCTGCGATGAAATTTATTATTATTATTATTACTATTATTATCATTATTATTATTATTAGTAGTAGTAATATTATTAAAATCGACTTGGTTTGAAGTTTTTGCAATGGAATGTGACAACATGAAATTGATTGTATTTATTTATTGTTATTTATTCTTCTCCCAGTGCAAGTTCTGACGGTTCCATCAAAGTTTGGAACCAGAAGACGACCGAGTGTCAGAACACCTTCAAGTCCTTAGGGGGCGTGTCGGGTGGAGACATTACAGTACACAGTGTGCACATGTTACCTCGAAACGCAGAACAGTTTGTGGTGTGTAACAGGTCTAACACAGTCGTCATTATGAACTTCCAGGGACAGGTAAGAGTCAAATTTCAGGGGCGTAAATCTTTGGTCTGATTTTAGACTTTTTTGATTTTCCACATAGAAGCGGCAAGCTGTGATTTCAGACTCGGTATAGTCCATCTTTGGTCTTGTTGATGTTTTCAGATTATTTTTTTGTTTGCAATCTACAACCCTGTCTAATTTGTTGGAGGATTTTAGCTTCGTTATAGTTACAATGTAGAATTTTTTTTTTGCATTTGTGTGGTTAGACATTTTTACTGAATTGTGACTGTTTAAGATGTTATTGTATTAAAAGATATTCGTTTTATGCTCTATTTTCCATAGTACCACAAAGATAATATTTGGTCTAGCTCTATATGTAGCCAATAATGACGCACAAAACAACCCTTCATGCAAAATGAGCAATAAACCATTCACTGGCAAAGTGTGATAGAGGGTTCAAAAGATAACACTTGCTACCTTAAGGTATTAGAATCAACTCCACCAACGATTTTTATCTCATGACCTCAATCAAGTGTTGAAAGCAACTGAAGTAAAAAAAAAAATCGCAACTTTATTATCCTGTAACTGAAGTAAAAAAAAAATTGCAACTTTATTATTCCTTCAACTGAAGTAAAACAAAAATTGCAACTTTATATCCCTCAACTGAAGTAAAACAAAAATTGCAACTTTATTATACCTCAACTGAAGTAAAACAAAAAATTGCAACTTAAAATTCCTTCCAATTCAAAAAATTTAAATGATGTTTTCTCTTATATATTCATGACAGATTGTGAGAAGCTTTTCCAGTGGTAAGAGGGAAGGGGGTGACTTTGTGTGTGCCTGCCTGTCCCCGAGGGGTGAGTGGATCTACTGCGTCGGGGAGGACATGGTGCTCTACTGCTTCAGCGTCAACACTGGAAAACTGGAGAGAACTGTTACTGTAAGTTTGGGGGTTTTTTTTGTTGGGTTTTTTTCTGTTGCAAGTAAGTGGTGAGCCATCACCTGCTCGTCTTTAATTTCTGATGCAGAGTCTTTCTTTCTAGCCATGTGAAAGGTGATGAATGGTGTTAGTCCTCGACATTTGGATTTACTTCCATTTGTCATGTATACCCTTCACAGCTTGACATATGGCTGGCCCCTACACTGTTTTCTGTTGTTTAAAGGGGAGTCTATAAACAAGTTTGGGGATTTCAGATATTGGAAGGTGATGCAGCATTTATGGCTCCTAATATTGTTGGTAATGTGTAGTTTAGTATTCTCCTTTTTTTTTCCTTTGAAGCTTGTTTATCTATTTTTAAATAGTCTGTTCCACTGTTGCCCAGTTGGGAGCTCTCAGTTGTCCTATAGCTAAATAGAAACCACTAGGGTAACAGCAAAGTGTTTGCTGGTAAAATGTATGGACATCATGGTACATTGTTGTTATTGGTAAAGGTATTTGGACGCAGTGGGCTCATCACCTGCTGGTCTTTAATTCCTGATGCAGAGTCTTTCTAGCCATGTGTTAGGTGATGAGTGGTGTAAGTCCCCATTGACATTTGGATTTACTTCCATTTGTCATGTGCACCATTCAGAGCTTGACATATGGCTGGTCCCTACACTGCTTATTGCGGTATAAAGGGGACTCGATAAACATCTTCAGATTGGTCAGGTGTTGAATCAACAATTTAAATTAATGTTAATCATGAATAGGTGTCACCAAAGTTTTACTCAAACCAAGCGACATAATACAAAGTTCTGCATGTCTATTTTTCAATTCTGAAAAATTTCCGTTACTTTTTATGTTGGTGGGTAGGTTGTTTGCCACAATCTTGACGCACCACAATATGTGAGGCCTGCTACTGCAGTAAAATCCTGTTATTATGCTGCCAACTTTAGGATCGACATTCATTAACTTAAAGTCATAAAGAGGTTGCTGTTACAATAGAGTAACCTGACTTAGGTTGAATTTTGATCTGTGCTATGGTGAAAAGCAGGCAATAAATGGTAGTATATTGGGGTTTGGGGTATGGTATAAAAGGGTTTAGATGTACCACTAAGCTAAGGAAAGTGGGAAGGTTTGCTAACATTAAAAGATACAGATGGGTAGGGTATCCCTGTACATGTACAGGGTCACGCACTTTACATCATCATTTATCCCCCCAGCAGGCCGTTTCATTCAATATCCATATCTCAACTTCCAAGGGAAGCATGAAGAAGAGCAGCCTGTTAGGCTCGTCATACTAACATATCGACAATCTCGTTCTCTGCCTGTAGCTGGGTACTCATTCACAGCTGAGTTGAGAGAGGAAAAATGTGTAAAGAGTCTTTCCCAAAGACTCAACATCGGCAGCTTCAGCCAGGATTCGAATTCCGTACTTCTTGATCTCCAGTTGAGTAGTCTAAATAGCTGGCTAGAAAGACTCTGCATGTACTAGAATTTAAGATGAGCAGGTGATCAGACCACTGCATCCAAAAGTTTGTCACGAGAGCTGCTTTGTTATATCAAGATTAGAGCTTAGTGAATGCAATAGAGTTTGTTTACAACCCAGAAGATGCTTTAAAATCGAGTAACGATTATCAGAAATACTCTAAACTGAAATGTTTTGATATGTCTGAAGCATCTTGGACTTACTGTTTTTGAGCACATAGAGGGTAGGATGCAGCGGATAATGATAATATGATAAAAGTGTGATTGCCTACACTAAGAATACTTACGAGGATTCAATATTTGCATCGTATAATATTTGCTGCTTCAATAGCTTCATTTTCATGATGTCTGCATGCGTCAATTTGCGATGAAATGTCTCTGCTGCCATGGCAACGGATGCTATCCCATCTTCCATCTGGCTAACTTGCAAACTGTTGGAAAACATGGCTGCCAAATCAGGCGTAGATTTGGATTTGGATTGCTTGCTCTGAGGGCAAAGTTCGGAGCCTGCGTTATTATCCACATTGCTATCATCATCGTCATCTTCGTTGTTGTAGTGCTGGTTGTTGTTCATGTTTTGAGAACACGACTTGCGGAAATGGCTGTTCGACTGAGAGGTCTGTCTGGAGGATTTGCTTTCATTGATGTGATTATTGTTGGCTGTGTGGATATCCATAGTGTTTTGAATCAGAATATTTACATTATTTCCTTCACCCGAACCCCTAGCTGTCGTTGTCATTGAGCGGTTGTTGTTGTTGCTGAACATTCCCTCCCCTTCCTCGCTGATGTTGCTCTCCATGTTGAGGTGGAGGGAACCCGTTGAGCTGACACCGCTAGAGGACGGTATGCTGCGAATAGAATCAGAATTGAACAGTTTTGAGCCTATGTTTTTCTCATCTTCAATGTTAATTTCTGTACGCATAGATAAACGCTTGTGTATGCTGGCGTCTTTGTCTTTTTCTTGGTTCTTGATATCTTCGATAGCATCTGCAGTGTGGTAGCGTTTTTCGTTACGCGAAACTCTCCTCGAGTTGAGTTTAATTTTAGACAAATCATCCTCAAAAACACTGCTTTGCTCCGATGATAACGAGGTTTGAGATGTGAACAAGAGTGAACTGGTCGGAGATTGATCTTGGCGATAACCGTGCGATGAGATACTTCGATGATGATCAGCGTCCTCCACAACCAGACTGAAATTATCCTCACTGTTCGCATTGTACATATGAATGGGGTGGTGGTACGAGGGAAACTGCTGGCGGTTGATAGACTCGGGGCCATCAATGGAGGTTTGTATGAGGGTGTCGTGGGGGAAAACGGGGACAGAGTTATAAGATTGCACTGAGTGGTGTCTCCGATTAGAATGGAGACCGGTAATGTCAGTGGGAATAACATTTTGATCTGAAGATCTAACATAGTTTATTATTTTGCCCGTAGACCCGTTGACGTTTTGCGAAGACGACTGTTGCTCTAGATTGTTAGAGGTGTTATTAATTCTGTTCTGGATGTCTCCCGTTGAGCTGCACCTTCCGATCGAAGATGGTTCGGGCGCTAGAAGATTCGGCATAAAATAGTCTGTGGATTCAACGCTCTCCGATCGGGGCAATCCCGCCATCTCCATGCCCTGTTGGAGGGCATCCAATGGAGTGTATTCCACTTCCTCTTGTGCAGGAACAGCTGAAACACGCAGACGTTCTAATTCAGCACTTTCTTCAATCTTCCGTCGCTTGTAGTCTTTCTGAAATGTTCGAAAAGAGAGAGAAAAAAATGATAGATTTTTCAAATATTGAGGGACAAAAAATCTTTATACATCTTTCAGGACTGATTTCTTTCATCAATCACTTAGTCTTGAATTTCTTTGTCTGTAGTAGTCGCACACTCACTGACTCTACTATAATATATTCTATCTATCATCATCAGCTATAAATCACCACTGCTTCGTCCACATTCCTCATTCTTAGCTAGTAATATCTATCTAATACACTTGAATCAAGATATCAGAACTTCATACATCTAATTCAGAGTAAAAGTATCCGAATCATGAGTTCACTGGATAAACCAAATTCAATAACATCCTGTCTGGGGCATTACACACCTCTTAAAATCAGGGTCAATTTAATTGTTTCAGAACACGTCAGCTGTTCAATTATTGTTGCTAAATTCACGGCCATCGCAGGAAGAAGCAACAACTCAAATCAAAGATAAAGGCTTCAAGTTCTGACAACCTTGTCATCGAAAAACATTTAAGTTAATTAAGGCAAATTCACAAACAACTTAGACTAGTGACTTCAACATTGATTGCCATTTACTTGTCAGCAAAAGGCATTAAGTCAATATGTCAAATTCACAAATGGCTTATTGGCTTCAACCACGACTGGCATTTCTGCAAAGAGCATCCAAAAGTTTGTCACAAGAGCTGCTTTGTTATATCAGTATTAGAGCTTAGTGAATGCAATTGAGTTTGTTTACAACCCAAAAGATGCTTTAAAATCGAGTAATGATAATCAGAAATACTCTAAACTGAAATGTTTTGATATGTATGAGCATCAAACCTGAGCTTCTCGGAACTTTTCCATCCAAGACTTGATAATTGTGACGTCGCCGTGGAAAGTAAACGCTGAGATAGGCACGTGGTATTCGTTCATGTAAATGAGTAGAAAGGAGCCCTTGTCCTTGAGCTCATGCAGAACCAGCTGGTCCAGTCGCATCGGGGGACGGATGACCTTGAACCTGTCCATCTTTCGGTTGGACTTGCAGATGAGGGTGAGGTCCGTAAAGAGAAGAAGGTCCACCTCCACCTGGGAAAAGTATAGAAAGGGAAAAGGGGTTGAGGATTTGAAACTTTTGTACGCCAGCTAAAGGAAAGAAAAAGTCGTGATGAGCACCAGCTCTATGAGCCCTAAGGCTCGGAAGGACTTTACATTATTAAAGAAAAGATATGTTACCTTTTGAATATTCATACTATTTAGATTTGTGATCATATGTCTGCATGATACTCTGTTTACTTTTTATTATATTAATTTATCAATTCTAAAGATTCTTAGAATATAAAGCCTGTTGCCCTTGTGCTATGTACCATTATCATTACAAGGTCATGTTAAGTCACAAGATACTTTCATTACCATTATGATAAAGAACAGGTACACAAAAGGTATAAAGCAAATGAAAATTATAATTAAAAACATCAATACTAACCTTAGTAGATTGAGCTTCTTTCATTCGTAAAGTGGTTTTGAGCAGCTGATTCCTGGATTGCTTATTCCGGAACCCTTGCATGGGTGTCAACAGATTAAAGTTACCGTTGAACTCTTGGATAATCTGCAGCAGACCAGAGAGAAATTAGTTATAGTTATAAACAAGTGGATTAAGCAGGGCGGGCGTAAAAATAAATAAAAAGTGAATAAATGTACACAATGAATAGCAGACTTCGCTTGTGATGAAATTTGATGTGTTAATTATATTATTGGTTAGTGATCAATAAAATTTCTTTTTTTAAAAATAGCATAATATGATTTGACATTTCTGACTCGCACATAAATAATTAATGTACAGTAATAATGAATAACACTTATATCGCGGTTATCCACGATCATCACCATGCCCTACGAACGTTACAGTAGAACATCATCCCCGGGAAATCGACTAGAAGTTATGCTTCAGCCATGTTGAGTTATGTCTGATGAGATCTTTACGATACGATTTCTGTAAATGCCTACTAAACTCATAATAATAAACTAATAATTCTACTTTTTCATATTACTACTTTAATGATTGCTGAGACAAAACAGTTCAGTGATGCAATGAAAAATTCTTGTGGTTATTTATCAGCTAAATATGAAAGTAAAAACCAGTCAGTGTCTTCAGGCACACGGCTCATCAATTAGAATGTTCACAGTAATATAAAACTGATAGATCGATAGCTGGAAATGCTTTTTAACATATTTTGGATAAATAAAATATAAATAAAGAACAACCCCCAAGAAGGATCAAAATCAATTTAAAAATCTTCTTCTTCTTCTTCTTCTTCTCATATAATATAAACCCTGGATTCTTCACGTGGATTTTGCTAGGAATCTAATCAAAACTATTTTTCCTTCATGTCTTACTTTAGTGCATTCATCATTGGGGGCTTCGATGGCATCGTAGTTGTCAATTGTTTTTTGTACAGCCTCTAATTTATCGTAGTCCTCCCTCATTTGTAGACTTGTGTTAGCGGCCACACACAGCTTGTCCACTGCTACAATCTGTGGTCAAAACAATATTGGGCTGAGTTTTATGGCACATAATTGGTCATGTTATGATATAATATTAAAAGGCATACTGTGAATTTGAAGGGCAGATTTATAAAGGACTCGGATAAATTGTTAGAAGATATAAAGCTGATGATTGACTGAAAAGAAGGACTCAGATAAATTGTTAGAAGATATAAAGCTGATGATGGGCTGAAAAGAAGGATGAGCAAGAATTAATATATCTACATAAATGTATAAAGAGACATGATGATATTACAGATACACATGAATGAATGGTATATTGTATAGCAGACAAACAGATAGATAGCTAGAAAGATAAACTGATAGATTGATAGCTGGAAATGCTTTTTAACATATTTTGGGACTTAAAGAGGAAATATATAAATTCATTGTAATCAAACTCAACGCCGAAAAGAATAATAGTTCAGGCTTACCATATCTCTAATGTTGGACTTCTCCCATTCATTCTCTGTGTGTTTGAGTACAGCTTGTAGCAACAGGGAGTATTTGAGCAGTCTCTGCATCGGTTTCACCATGATGTCAGCCATCTTAAGGCGATTGCATTGCTTTTGGGTCTCTGCCCACTGAAGATTTGAGGTAAATGAGCAATTGGTCAGTTCAATGAACAAGTTTCGTAAAAATCATACAAGAATTATGATATTATGTATTCATATTATATATCATATATATTCATATTAATATTATATTCATATTATATAGTCATTCAATATCCTTCTCAACTCTAAAGGGGAGCATGCAGTAGAGCAGCCTTTTAGGCTCGTCATACTAACATTATAATGACAAAATCTTTCTCTGCCTTTAGCTCAACACTTATTCACACAGGAAAACAATATATATGAAAACAGTCTTTTCCTGATGACTCAACATAAGTGGCACTGTCAAGGTTCGAACAGCAGTTTTCTGTGTCAGTATTTGTCTCTCTGTCTCTCTTTATATCGAATTATGGTTTGTGCAATAGTAAGTGTAGCAGTTATATATAATATAATATAATATTATAAATATAATATAATATAATATAATAAATATAATAAATATAATAAATATAATATAATATAATAAATATAATATAATATAATAAATATAATAAATATAATAAATATAATATAATATAATAAATATAATAAATATAATAAATATAATAAATATAATATAATATAATATAATATAATAAATATAATAAATATAATAAATATAATAAATATAATAAATATAATATAATATAATAAATATAATAAATATAATATAATATAATATAATATAATAAATATAATATAATATGATAAATATAATAAATATAATAAATATAATAAATATAATATAATATAATAAATATAATAAATATAACCAACCGATATGAAACTTTTGAAGAGATCTCCATTTTCTGTACAGGACTTGGCATAGTCAAGGCAAGATTTGTGTTCTTTAACATATCTGAAGTACACTTGAAACATGTTGACGAACTGAAAAAAGAATAATGTAAACCAAATAATATAACAATGTATGTTAAATGTCATACTTCAAACTAATTGGTTTTGGCAACCTGCATCCAATAAAATTAAATATACATTGCTGATGATGATTCAACTGGGGTAAAAAGAAAAAGAGAAGAATCTCTGAGTAGGAAAACAATAAAGTCATCTAAAAAACCCAACAAAAAACAATGTATTTATATTTATATATTATATTATTATGTGGTTGTAAATGTGTGAGTATTCGTAGTATGAGTATGCGTGCACATAGTCATAGTTTAACATTTATCCTTAATTTTTTGTAACATCCCTTGCCATCAATGGTTTTTCCCTTTTTTTTTTTTGTATTTATTTTTCAAAACATTAAGATTGTAACAGCTAGCCAACTTCTGACATCACCCAGTATTAAATCATGAGAATGAAATGTTCTTGTTTTCATACTTACGTGAACAGTGAACGCCTCTTTACAAGACACTATGTCTAAAGGCTGTCTGGATTTCCTCCCTTGCAACACAACAGGAAGTAAGTATTGCTGCCAGAAAAGGGCGTTGCATTCGTAGATTTTATCAATGTTGCTGAACAATCGTCCCGTTTCAATCTGTACAAAAATAGTACGTAAATCAATGTAAAAAATGGACTGAGTTTAAAAAGAATTAAAACACGTTTTTTTTGTTTTTTCTACAACATCTTATTGTCTAGAGATATTTTATCGTTGGCTGTTACCAGTTTACTAGGCTTGTACAGTCATGTAGAGACAAAGTATGTGATATGAAATCCAAATCAACAATAGGTAACAGAATCAACCAAGCCGTGGTGAAGATAATAAATTAATATCTTCATGTCCGAGGTGTTCATGTTGGGAACAAAATGTATTTTCAGTCATGAATTGACAACCTTTTGGGTGCTAAAAAATTGTTTGTCCGTATTAATGACGTCAGCTCTCCATCGAGTTTATATATTATTAAGTTTAAGGCTCGTAGGAGAAACAATCTTATATATAAACTCTGAAAGTACCCGAATATTGTTCTGGTCAGGATTCAAACCAAGGACCCCGGGGCCAACCCCCCCCCCCCAAAAGAAGAACCCCCCCCCCCCAAAAAA
>JARFNW010049395.1:0-14096 GCA_031763155.1 Dirona albolineata | reverse complement strand
CTTCAAACCTCCCTACTTCCCATCCTTGCTTCAAACCTCCCTACTTCCCATCCTTGCTTCAAACCTCCCTACTTCCCATCCTTGCTTCAAACCTCCCTACTTCCCATCCTTGCTTCAAACCTCCCTACTTCCCATCCTTGCTTCAAACCTCCCTACTTCCCCTCCTTGCTTTACACAGGCAATCACTGAGAACAAACAAAAACAAACAAACAAAAACAAACAACCATAGAAAGAGAAGAAAAAAAGATCCCTTAGTAAGAAAACATTTATAAGTATCACAATTCATAAACCGTCATCCCGTTTGAAGCAATTAAAAATATAATTTATTCCAATGCTAAGTGCTGTATAAGTTAAATGTCTATTCAACGACTACCCTTCATTAAATAAATAAATACATTGAACATCAATTCTCAGATACCAAAACATGACTGTCAACTCGTCCGTCTTTTCCGTTTCATTTTTAGAAAAAATAACGCACAGGTGGGCCAGCAACGTCCTCTTCCCCTTCGCAGTCGAAGGACGCAACGAGGTCAACGTACTTCTGATTGGGAATAGGCTTCAATAGCTTGGTCAATCTGTTAGAATACAAACACACACCAAAAAAATCAATCAGCATTTCACAACTTTTTAAAAACCTCTTGATAATATTAGCACCAGCATCCATTTTGCAATGCTCACCGGCGCTTAACAATAATCAACCAAATACACAAAGATAATTTTTTAAAATGTAAACATCAAACTTCTTCACTCTAACATTGCAGCACGTTGTCAACCCAAATACATAACAGTGGCATCCATATCATACTCACCGTTTCAAGATTGCATTGCTTGATCAGATAACAAAGATCAAATCTTGTAAGCTACGTAAGATAACTTCATGAAACTTTTAGGCAAAATTTTCACTTTCCCCTAAGATAACAATGAAACTTTTAGGCAAAATTTTCACTTTCTCCTAAGATAAACTTAATGAAACTTTTAGGCAAAATTTTCACTTTCTCCTAAGATAACAATGAAACTTTTAGGCAAAATTTTCACTTTTTCCTAAGATAAACTTAATGAAACTTTTAGGCAAAATTTTCACATTCTCCTAAGATAACGTGATGAAACTTTTTCAATATAGCGTTGATATCCTTGGGAAAATGTAAAAAGACGTGAACCTCCACTGTTGCTGGGAGTGGTTGCCATGTCCAACCTCTTCATCACCACGCCTCCAAGACTGGCAGAGGTAGTAAAAGGATAGCCCCTCGGCCTCTACCATGGAAGGATCCAGTACACCGACCTAGGAGCCTGCATCCCAGAAGCTATAGATTGGATCCAACACTGGTGCTATACGATATGATGACCACGCCTCCTCCATATGGCGCTACTAGAACTATGCTAAGCTTGCATGAGATTAGTTGATAACTTACTGTTGTGGCAATCTCTTCATGTGTCCAGGCATGAAAGGCATGAAGACAATCTTCACTCCTTGGACAACGGACTGGACGTCAAAATTGTACTTTTTCTGTCAAAGATACAGAGGGAAGTTGGATTTTATAAACAAATAAATGAATTTGTAATCAACTATATAAAATGATGAAGTAGAAAATCCACAATTCATCATTATCTCATTATTATTCATCCCAGGGGGAAATTTGTTTTTCTGGTCTATTCCAAGGATAGACAGGAATATCCCAGGCATCAGCCGCAGTGCAGCGCTGCAAAGTGGGATCAAGATCTTGAGAAAAAATCCAGTGCTTCCACCGGGCTTTGAACCCGCGACCTCTGGAACCAAAGGCGAGTGGCTTAATGAATGAAGGTATATATATACACTTGTTGACACAGAGGTACCCATGGTAGATTCAGTATTTGACTACAATGTGAGAGGTGTGAGGGCTGACAAGACAAGATAAAAGTCACTTTCAGGGGATTGGGGGCGGGGGGGGGGGGGGGGGGGGGAGTTGGAGGTAACCACTATTATCCTGATAAAAAATACGAATTTGAAGGAAACAATATGTGTCTTCTTCACTAGAGTGCTTATATATTTTTTAAAGAAAAAAAGGTTTACTTTCATGCATTTTTACACCGAAAGGTAGAAAGGAAATGATAAAGAAGAAGCATTTGTACATATTAAAAATGAAAAGTAATTGTGCTCAGTATTTGCTCTTATAAGATTTGAGCCAGAATTACAAACAATTTAATAGACTTAATGTAACTCTAAAAAAGGTTTGAAACATTAATCTGAGTGAGAAAAAAATGTGTATCCAGTTTTTAAAAATATGCAACAGGACCAAAAGGGTTAAAAAGTCTGTACGAGACAGATCAAATCGGAATGGGTGACAAGTCTGCTTGTAGCTGTCAGCCCTCTTGGGGAGCTGGTGGTGCAGTGGTTAAGCCACTCGCCTTTAGTTCGAGAGGTCACAGGTTCAAATCCCAGTGGAAGCACTGGATTTTTTCTAAAGACTTTGATCCCACTTGGGTTATTCTGACAAATTCCCCCCTGGGATGAATAAAGGGAATTTATTTATTTATCTATATTCATTTCAAGATTATATCCGAGTGAGTGTAGCCTTTGTATCAATTTGTTACAAAACAACGAGACATAGTGACACAAATATAACCTTACCTTGAAGTGGTCCACAAAGTCCTGAAGGGTGAAGGTGGGGGATCCCTTCACTTCCCACCTGTCCCATAAACTCACAGACAGTCCCTCTCTACAAAAGGAAATCACAAAACAAAATAGGCTTGAAAATACTGAACATAAACATTATGGTCACAAAAAAAAAATTCTTTACATTTTCAGGTAAGAACACCTGTGTTGAGGAACCAACACAATTTATTTTTTTAAGGCGTAAAAGAATAATATCAATAATATCAAATGAGACATAACAAAGTATACCCATAATCACTTGCCTCTCTGACACAGACTCACCCCTATACCAAAGCTTATTGGATTTTCGTTTCATTTTGAAAGCGTCACGCCATGCCTCCATCCCCATACGGGACTAACCAATATAACCTATTCCTCAACTTCAGTAAATGTATGTTACTAGTTACTAACCAATGTAACATTTTGCAAACGTTTAGAACACACGGCTCAAACACCTTGACTACCTGATTTCGTTTACCTTCATTAACGTTTTGATTTCAGTGCTTGTAAGCTGACAAAGGGCATACCCACAACATTCTCACTATTGTTAGTTGGTTTACACTTGAGGCTATGCCATTATCTTTTTTATTTTCTATTGTTTTGTTTTCTAATTTTCAACAATAAAAAACATTGTAACCTCTTCATTAAACCTTTCAGATGAAGACTTCTATGGTAAAATATACTTTACTCAAATATAAGAAACTGTTAAAAATATGTGAGGCGCACAGTGAGGTTTTTTTTAACGAAACAAATATTTTGACCTTGTGGTAATGTGCATTATTCTAAGTTTTGCGAAAAATTTATTTCTTCTTTCTTTCTTTATCAATTTCCTTTCTACATTTCGTATTAAAAATAAATATTATGTTTAATTATATATACATGAATGTACTAGCTGCCCAAGATGATAGCTCTTTTTTCTTCTTTTTTATTTTTATTTTGGCGCTTAGTTCCAAACGATGCTCCCACCTTAAGACAGTTTTATCGACTGGTCCTGGCTCTGACAGCACCACGAATGGAAGGGCGAGGTTCAAGAAGCAGTTCTTCAGTTGCTCCAGAGGAGAATGGCTTAAAACCTTGATAAGTTCAAGGGTCACCAAGCCCGACACTGCGGCTGTTGTCGTTGCTATGGCAGGCACAATGCGACCGGCGATCTTTTTGATTTTCAGTCGATCACCCTCATCAATATTATACATCTTTGCTCTCAGATTCTGGGGAGGATAATCCAAAAACAGGAAGAAATGAGAGATGTGGGGCAATCTGTGGGTGGCAATCAATGAATTCTTTAAACTTTAATTTCTAAGTCTGTTACAAGGGGGATTACTGTGAATTAACCTGGTAGGTCCAAATGCAGTGACCTCTCAGCTACTCTATCTCAGCTACTCTATCTCAGCTACTCTATCTCAGCTACTCTATCTCAGCTACTCTATCTCAGCTACTCTATCTCAGTTACTCTATCTCAGCTACTCTATCTCAGCTACTCTATCTCAGCTACACTATCTCAGCTACTCTATCTCAGCTACTCTATCTTGAAGGACTTAATACACAAGGGCCCTTAAAACTATCAATGAATTCATGGCAAAAATATTGGGTTATCTAACACTAACGAAGGTTCCAAGTTTCCACTAAAACTCTGATAACATAATTTCTAATGCATTTCAATTATCCCACTTAATAGACCATCTCCTTCATGCATGGAGCAATCTCATATCTTCATCACTCATCTTCTGGATCTGACTATGTAAAATAAAATATATATCATAAATTGCCTTTATTTAGACTACAAGGGCAAATTTTGACAAAAAGACCAAAATAATCCCAGCGTCAGCCGCAGTGTAGGCAACAGGACTTAATTTGCTTGCCCAAGTAAAAACACAATGCCGTAATCAGAAACCAAACGGATATAAACTCAATGCAAAGGACCCATTCAGACTATATCATGTTACTAACCGTTAGAGCCGTGATGTAGTCTATATGGCCGTTAGAGTCGTCATCCTTTTCAAACTCCAGGAAAGAAAGTGGACTTAGAGCTGTTTCAGATTGATGTGAAAAAAATGTAAACACAAATCAATCACTGAGATAAATTGCTTTTCACGTCTATTGGAGAAACAAAAACAAAAACAAAATCTTTTACATCTGTAATAATCAACAATCTGAAGAAAACAAAAAGAAACAAACCACAACAACCCCCCCCCCCCCCCCCCCAAAAAAAACCCCAAAAAAAAAAAAAAAAAATTAATAAAACAAAAAAAAAAAAACCACAACAACCCCCCCCCCCCCCCCACAAAAAAAACTCCAAAACAAACAAAACAAAACCAAAACAAAACCAAACAAACACAACAAAAAGAGCAAAACAAAACAAAAAACATTCCCACAAAAAAGGACAACATAATATTGCATAACTTCATCCAATGTCAGTTGAAAATGACCAATTCTAAATGCATTGTGACTGTCAATAATGACGGCATAAATATTCTTCTCTACCTACAAACTGTAGGTTGGGGGTGGGGGGGGGGATACCAAATCAGACGGTCAATTTCCTTAATTATTCAAACCCAAGTCACCTTCCTGTCCCTTGGATTGCAGCACTTGTTGAATGCGTATACCAGACTCCTCCACCACATCCCTGGCCTCCGGCTTGTTGGTGGCGTCTTCCTTGGTCACACTCTCATCAGTGACCGCTTGCTGCAAAACAATAGGAAAAGCAAGGTCTTCACTTAATTTGGTCATTTATTCAATGTGCTACTGTAAAGACTCTGGATAGAGATCAATGGTGAAAGTTTGTCCACACTTAATCTTACACCGAAAGGTGAAAATCTGTTATTGGAGGAATCAATCTAACAGGTGGATTTAATTCAAGAAAAAATAAAATCTAGTTTAACTTCAAAATACAACACAAAAATGGATTAACCAAACCTCTTTTTAATACATTTTTACATTCCTCAATGGTTTTTCCTTCTCCGCCTCCTCCTCCTCCACAAAAAAAAACGACAAAAAAAAACCCCACAAAAATTTATCTATTAAGTAAAATTTTGCATTTCTTTATTTTTGCCGTTTCTCCCTGGAGCAAAATTGACTTGACCAAAATTGACTTGACCAGTACCCACTGAACCTTTTCTCACACTCACCTTAGAAGATGCTTTGAACACAGGAACATTTATGCGACTCATGAAGGATTCAATCACTGCTTTATCCAACATCTGCAAAAACATTTAGAGAAACTGATGGGAAAGAACATTGTATATCATACACATTTAGCATCGAGAGAAATACACAAAATTATATTTAAAATAAAAACAATACAGAGGTAAAAATCATTGAGGGATCATTCAATATTTCTTTTATATATGGCAAGTCGGCTGTTGTATGAAATCATGAACAATTTTCCCTGCATTTCCTGCTCATCATTTAACACTGACGGCATCTGTTAACTTTTTTGCTGCCCATTCTCCAGTTTTATGTTTTCTACCCATCAACTACTTCCAAAAATAAAACAACCTTTGAGATTTCAAACTAACCCTCCTCCCTCTTCCTCCTCTCCTCCCTCCCTCCCCCCCCCCCCCCATTGCCTGAAACAAAGAGTCACAAACAACCAATTCTTCTATTTTTGCCAAGTTGTTTTATCCAGCATGACCTCCCAATGAACGTTGTAACATTTTCCAACCTTTGAGACCGTTCAATGGACCCTCCCCGACTCTGATAAAGACGACTCACTCAGAAAACGATGATTTATCTATGTCTCACAACCAGACCAAACGAGTCATAAGCTGCGATTTACCAGACCCAAGAAACAGCCAAGTTATTTGTTGTTTTTGATTTTTTGGGGATTTCTTTTTTGCAAGCTGTACTTCATTTCTTAAACCAATATATGCACCAATATATGCAAACATTAATGAACTGCCGCATTTTAAAATTAATTTTGATAAAACAGTATAAATTTGTTTTGTTTTTTTATTTTTTAAGTTAACCCTTTAAAAAAAAAATCAAAACCAGCTACCAGCTGCCTGGACATCTATAAATGTCAATATCCCAGCCCACAAATTACCGTGTCTTCAAAAATGTTAAAGTCAAGTTTTTGTTCATTTGTCTTTGCCGCAAATGGCACAGTGGTAGAGGAAACTATCAATGACTAAATATTGGAATAGACAAAAAGTAAATGAGGGTGTCTACAAATTACAGTACCTGATATGATTCTCATCACCTGCTCGTCTTTAATTTCTGATGCAGATCTTTCTAGCCATGCGTAAGATGATGAGTGGTGTTAGTCCTCGTTGGCATTTGGATTAACTTCCATTTGTCATGTACCCCCTTCATAGCTTGACATATGACTTGCCCCTACACTGCTTTATGTGGTATAAAGGGGACTTAATAAACAATTGAAATGATTCCTTCAATTCAGATCTAGAAATACCTGTGGAGTGTACTTGACCCTGTGTATATCAGCCAGTAATCTCGCCGTCGTTGCCACAAACATGAAGTGGCTGGGGAAAGAGCGTACAAATGCAGAAAACTAAAATGAAATAATTGAAAAATAAATTAAAAGAACTATTAAGATTCTAAAAGTTTAATGGATTAAGTTCCACTTAGATGCAAGCAAAGCCATAAAGAAATGAAACTTTAAACTGGGTGGGGGTGCATTCATAAGAATCACTTGAAAAATGTTGCTTTACAATCTTTAAAATCCAAATTTGACAGGAAATCAAGTAACCCAAAATATAAAGTCTTTACATGGATTTTTTTTTAAAAAGAAGAATTTTTAGAAAATTTAAAAAAAATTCCCTTGACTCATCCCAGGGTCTATTCCACAGGTAGACCGGAATAACCCAGCCGTCAGACACAGTACATCACCGCAAAGGGGTAGCAAGGTCTTGAGAAACATGCCAGTGCTTCCACTGATTTTTTAACCTACGACCTCTCGCAAAGAAAGGCAAGTAACTTAGCCACTGCGCCACCGGCTCACCCAATGCAAAAGTTTGTGTAGAAGAAATTGAAAAAAAAACCCTTTTCCCAGCCCATACAAATATTTCAATCACTCACATTTCATTGTTGATGTCAAATTCAACTGGTGATGGACATCGTCTTGGTGGAGCCCAGAATAAATCTGAAATTGAGAATTTAACATTGGTTTTCTTCTTGTCTCACTATGGAAAATCAGAATTGAATTTCAAGGTTGCAAAATTCTGTATAAGAAAAAAAACTGTATATAATGACATCATGATGAAAGCAACAAAATTTGAAAAAGTTCTAAAGCAAGATTTATAGTAAAAGACTTACTTCCATTTTCCACCTTATGATCAGCTGGAAACGAGTGCATCAATTGCTTGGCCTGAAAGTAGTGTGTTACAAATTACTCACGACATGAATTGAAACAACCAAGTAACAACAATTTGTCTGGGATGGAAAAACAACAAACTTACGTCTACTGTTATTATTATTAAAATTTATTACACTAACCTAGGCAACAAAATAATACTTTTGATAAGTCTGGAAACATCCAAATCAAAAACAAATATTGCACAAACAATTTTTTTCATCGATACCAAACATTCATTTGACTGAATAGAACAATAACAAGAAAAATAAAAATTCATACTTTTTTTTTTACATTAAAATGTTTGCTTCTTATCTGTTCCCTTTAGAACCGTGATTAAAAAGTGTAGGGCCCACTCTGTGTCTGGTCGAGGACAGTGTACAAGGCAGAAGGCATTGTGGCACAGACCCAGGTAAAACGTATTCAAGTTAGGAGCAAGCCTGTGCTCCACTAGTACACATAGCCTGATACAACAGCTATAGAATCTGTCAAAATTTTACCAAAGAGGCAAACATCAAAATAAAAAGTTAAAATAAGTTGCTACACACCTTATGATTGAAGTATTTCTCAAACTGTATTCTGGCCCTTCGCACACAATCCTCCCATGCATATGGTCGTTGGTCCAGAATCTTGGACACTCTCACCGCTCCATCAATTGAACTGCCTTTAATGAGATCCTACAAGAAAAGGGAAGGAGAAGTAAGTTCATCGAAAGCAAAAGGCAAGCAAAGACAGAGAGAACTAAGATTGGAGGCTATTCCATGAGTGAAGGCAAAACTCCCAGGTAACAAGGTATTGAGATCATGACAAGTAAATATAAATACTGGATTTTGTTCAGCATGGTTGACAATTGATGCATTAGACATTGCCGAGGTGCCAAAATTCACTGAGCTCTTTCAATAGCGGAGGTGGGATAAACACCTTTCTTGGTTGTGAGCAAACAACATGCAGAGTTGATCACATGACCAACACATAAACTATATGGCTTGGTGTTTATCATCCCCAGATCTCAAAGGAATTTTATCCAGGGGAATTTTAACACTTTGACAGTATAACTATTTCACACGGAACATGGAACAAACTTTAAAAACATCTTTTCACCTTTCAAATATTCAATTTAAGAGCATTGAGTCGGATAAAGAAAGGCGTTGCCATCTATCCAGTCCATATTCAAACATAGTAAATAGTAAGTTTATATAGCACTCAACTTCCACCCTGAGTGCTCAACGGCACTCAACGACATCAAAGCATAAACCTTGCACTTATCAACATTGACGTATTTCAGGTCTTCTGCTTCAATTTTTATGCCTGAAAAGTTTTCTAAATCTTCTTTAATTGAAAAATCCTTTAGTTGTAAAGTGCCACGTCTTTGGACCACTCTCAGTTTTCAAACTACATCTTCTTGCGCTTTATACACTTTTAAGATTGAATTATTTCATAGGGCTGGCAGTCAACTTTAGCTACATCGTTAAAATGAAAAAATGTTGATTTTAATATTTCTCTGGCGTGTACTTTTACTGAAAATGTTGTGTATTGGAGAATGTATTATGATGGTAGTTGTTTGTAGTGAGATATATACAGTGCCACTCAGCACATTATGTGTGGACATTTTAGGCATTTTAGGCATTTATATAATTGAATTACTAGTATTATTATTATCATCATAATCATTCATGTAATCGTCGTCATCATTATTCAATTATTATTATTATTATCATCATCATTATCATTATTAATATCATCATTACTATCATTATAACAAAACAAATCATAAGTGATAAAGCTGAATATTCAAAATAAATTTCCAAACACCTGAGAGCAATTGAGACATATTGACAATCAAGTGACTGACCTGTGAGACTTGTCGTATATCTGGACACGCTTGAACAAACTTGTTGAACAGCTGGGGATGCTGCACAAAATCTACCTCAAACTGAAATTTTGGTTAGAGAGAAACAATACTGTTATTTTATTTAAGATTTTTTTTTTTTTCTAACAATTCAACCTTTTTCTTTAAAAACATTGTTAAATAATACACCTACAAGGTACTTCTACAACCCTGGATTAGCTGAGACCAAGTCATCACGCCTTGATTTCCATAAGTGACTCTTAGTTCTCTTTGAAAAAAAAAGCAAGTCAGAATAGATGTTGAATATGAAGCTAGCAGCACAATTTCATCTAGATAATATGTTATCACAATGCAAAATCTCTAAGTAAATATAATATATAACTTTGCAGTGCTACTTTCAACTTTAAAACTGAAGTTGGAAAATGTCAGAGAGTTATGACACTTAGAAGTAGACGTGTAGCAATGTGAAGTAGGAAATAAGTTGCTTTGAACAAGTACAAGAGATAAGATGTAAGAAGAATATGTAAAAGGATTCTTTCTGTTTTGTCCTCGTCTTTCAAGAAGTCTCTTACATATTCCTCTTACATCTGTTTTCATACCGGTGGCTTCAGCGGGTCTCATAATATTCTACAAGAGATAAGCCTTTGAGGTAGGCATGACGTAAAACATGCTTTATTGTGAGGATATTGATTGCAAAGTGAAATGTTTCAAACTTGTTTTCACTATATTATATAACCTTTTCATCTTCTTCATCAGCTAAGCATTCTGTAGTGGTTTTGACCTCAAACTGACATCAAAGACAACCTTTCATGTAACGAATGAACGTGATCCCATTTACCACTAATGAAAAGTTTACAGAAATCAATAATAATAATAATTTCTCATAAAAGTTGGAGGAGGCATCGAGACAACTAATGGTTTCATTCCCTTCAGTCATGCCATTATAATCTATAGACCAGAATGCCTTCCATCAGATGCTCTCCATAAAAAGATAACTCAGGAGGTTGTTGGGAATAAATGGACCACCACTTAAGACAAATAAATGATTGTATGGAAAGTACAGAGGAAGACTAACCACAAAACTCCCAGTCGCCCTAAACAGCAATCTCAAACTAACTCAACACAACAACCTTTCTTTCTTTGTTTCTTTATCAATTTCCTTTCAACCTTTTGATGTAAGGTTAAATGAGGACAAACTTTCTCTATTCATCTCTATCCAGAGTCTTCATCGTTACATCCAAACACTTACACCCCCTATTTTCTATTACTTCTCTGTGTGTCCCACCTTATCGTGGTGGAGAGGTTTGTGTGATCTCATGATTTAGAAGGCTGTACTAAAAAGGTGGAACCATATTTGGCAAGCTTCTAATTAAGATCCAGACAAAGAGGTCACAAGGGCCTGATAAGGGGCCTTGAGGTGGCAGCCACACCACTTATCTAGGGTACTGTGGGGTAATTGCCTGCATATCCAAAATGTAAAAAAATTTATGAACTACTGTAAGTGAGCCCGACATTCTGATTGACCACAACAACCTATGATGATGAACATGACCAGGTCTTGAGGCCCTCAAAGATGTTGACAGGGAGAATAAATTGTGGCAGGCATTTACACCAGGGACAAAGAAGACAGCTGAGGCTGTAACATCAAATGACCTGGTCAGTGAAAGGCTCTGAGACGAGTGTAAAGAGACCAGAATAGTTTAACTATTTATCTTCATCTGGCATCCAACGAACAGCATTGTCTAATAGTTGCTCCAGGGAAGTGAAAATCTAGAATGGTAGCTTGTCAATTAAGGTGCAAAAAGTCAATTCTGTGCCAATGAGTACAGCTGGCAAACACACATTAAAAAAATATTTAATTGTTTTGGCCCTGTTGGCTTTTACATCCTTGAATTCACTGTATTCTTTCCAAATCATGGCTTCTACAAATAGCAACCTATGCGAAGATTTTTTAAATGTCTGCGTGCACGTGTGTGTGTGTGTGTGTGTGTGTGTGTGTGTGTGTGTGTGTGTGTGTAAGTGAGTGAGTGTGTATGAGTTATACTTTTCATTTTTGTTTCAACCAGCAATAGAGAAAGTGAAGCAAAAGTAAGGGGACAAGTTATGAGGACAGGCCGGGGCAATTTGACAGTATACGGGGCAATTTGACAGTATACAGGGCAATTTGACAGAATACGGTAACTATGTCTGATATTCCAGATCATTGAATTTGGGAGGAAAGACCAACTCACCTTGTCCCTTGCCCATTGTATGCAATGTTCCAGGGAGGCAGGAAAGTATTTGAGGGTACAGTATGGGTAGCTTTCCTCTGGAGGATCTTGCTGTGGTTATCAAAAGGGAGAACACATAGGGTTAGATACAATTTCATGTATCTTTGTGTTATATTTCAGTGAAACTCATACATATTCAAATAGAAAATTTTTCTTTATATTACATACTTAGAGAAAGACCAATAGAAGGTATGAAAAAAACAACTGGTATAGCTTCAAAGGTAAAACAAGTAACAGAACAAAGAATGTTTCAGATTTCCCCTTCATCAGCCAACAAACACAATACAAAAAACACAAAACACAAAATTACGGCAGCTCAAGAAGTACTCTAGAGAAAGACACGATAGTGTATCTGTCGTCATTTGCTCTGAGGATACTTAAGTCCCATCTCCTCTCCCACCCACCCCCAACTAGGGATTAACTACATTTCTTTATTTTCTTGATTACACAAATAGAACTCCAATAATTATTTTTGCACTATCATACATGCACAGTGGGCTGATCCCCTTACTTGCCATAATAATCTTGATCCATACATTTTCCAGCTCTGTATCGGGTCATGTGTACTGGCTGGGCAGACTTGCACTTAAGCTGGATAAGTTTTACCCAGGTCTGTGCATCAATGCCTTCTGCCTTGTACACTGTCCTCGGCCAGACACAGAGCTGGTCCCCACACTGTTTAATTACGGTACTATAGGGAACGATAACAAACAAACTAGCATACATCATTCAAAAAGACAACCCCAAAATATCTGTCAGTGAACGACAGGGTGACAATCCTACCTGGCTGGTATACGACTCTGTGATGTGAGGAACAATGACCTGGACATGACCTTTGGTTCCCATGGTACCCGACTCCAACAAGCCCCTTTGATTGGCCACACAACGCCTGCAAGCAATAAAGACAATAAAAACATAAATGGACTCTCTTAAAGCCAAAGGAATATAATCATGGCAAAAGCTGTTTGGGAACATAACAAAATAGTATGCCATCTAACTACTTTCATTGCATTGATTTTAAAATGTGTTTGGGGTGCCTGCTTAGGTAATGCAAATTTAAGATAAATAGATTGCATATAATTCAGAAGCACATTCAATTTGTAGAGTTTTTTCAATGCGCTTCTATGCACAGTCTGCTTGTCTTCCTGAACCTGGCTTTAAAAGGAGTCATGGATGTTGCTAACAAGCAATGCAGCTTGTTTTCGACCATTCTACAGATGGGCTGTTGATTGTGTTGGTATCAAGCTTATCCCATTCTCAAATTATTCTTTGAAAGAAGCTGTTTCTGTGAAGATTGGTTCTTATGAGTGGACTGCAGCTTCAACAAGGATTCAAACTTGGTATCTCTCAACCTCAAGTCAAGTAGCCTAACCACATTGTCACAATCATATGTTATACTGACGAGAGAAAAAAAAATGTGTCAATTAAATATTCTATTCTCTCCCCCCATCTTTTCTCTGCCTCATAGATTCCAAAAGAAGACCAATTTTACACGTACAGGCCAAATATCTACACAACATTTACTCACCCATCCACATATCTCCGGGCCTCCACATTATCTAGAGCATTTACAATCAAGTCTTGGTCTTCAAAGAAAGCATCAGTATACACAGTGGTCTCTGTTTGGGGACAAACTGGAAAGCAAAACAACAGGGTGAATTGTAAACTTAGTCTATATTTCTTCTTTTTTTAAAATAAAAAATATCCTACCAAAAATTATAGATGAATTGAAAGAGACAAGCAAATAAATACACATGTGGATAAAGAGTCTGACAAATTCAAAGACTGAGAGGACAGTGTGTGTGTGTGTGTGTGTGTGTGTGTGTGTGTGTGTGTGTGAATGCGAGTGTGTGTGTGTGTGCGCACACGCGTGTGTGAGTGAGTGTGTGTGTGTGTGTATACCTGTTCATGTGTGTGAGTGAGAGAGAGAGAGACACACAGACAGAGAAATAAAAAGAGATCGATAAATAGATAGATGGAGAGAGAGAGAGAGAGAGAGAGAGAGAGAGAGAGAGAGAGAGAGAGAGAGAGAGAGAGAGA
>JARFNW010049174.1:0-14101 GCA_031763155.1 Dirona albolineata | reverse complement strand
AGGGTGGCGGTATCTAAGAAAATGCGGAGCATCGATATTGCAGCCAGATGGCGCAAACACATCTCACACATCTTGGTCATAATGATGTAAATAAAAATGTAACTCTGCTATGAAATAAAATATTTCCTCTGCAGGCTGGATATGAGAAAGAAATATGTTTTAATTACTAAAACGTAGTTGAGAAGAAAGTTGAATCCTGAGCCATTCGAAAACGTCGAAGGTAATTTTGTCAAAAGAAAGATAACTGAGTTTTTACTGACTTGTATATTTTGGTCATGTGACATGGTGGGAATTTTTATTCCATTATGACACTAACATTGTCGTCATGTGACACACGACACAACTCACAACAGATACAGTCTGGACCATCGTCTACAGGCGGAAGATAAACTAACTTAGGCCCTAGATATTTATGTTCTTACTTTTCTTATCATCTGTACTGCATTTCAAGAGTTCGGCTATGAATTATCTTAGGCGTCTGAAATCAGTGAGTTGGCTATTCTGCCTATACTTTCACTTTTAGTCTAGAACTATAAGTTATAATTATAACTAAGAAAGAAGATGATTTTAATTTTTATTTGTCCAGGCACATTCATTGTTTTGGTTTGGTACAAAGCAGCTATTGACATGCACAATAAACATCATACAAAATACTATGATAATACAAGAGCTCACTTGTAGAATTATAATAACTTTACAACAGTCGGTAGAAAGGATTTACGATAGCGTACCCTATTGCATTTAAACAGAGTTGGTTTTGCCAGACCTTTCCGAAAAAACAATTTGGCTACACATGGGGTATGAACTCATTGTTTGATAATGGAAATCATTTTCCTTTATGATTATGTCGTGTTATTAGGTATAACCGTTTTCAAGGACAACGTGGGTGAACACTGGCATGTACAATTGTGGGTCAGTGTGGTTGACATCTTTCACGTTGCTGTTGTTGGGCCCTTGATAAAGCTGCTTTCCACCTCTTACCTTATTCGGCTAGGCATGAATGAACAAATATTATGGCTGTGAGCGATGATGATTGCAAAATGGTCAGCTCATATTGTATACAGCCCTCAGAGAGTTTAGATGCAAAAATGGTCTTGCTGTACGGCTACCAGAGGTTAGATGAAGTTTGTAAAGTGCATATAGAGCAAAGTGATGATGGTGGATTTGCTGTATAATATTTATTTATGATGACAAAGGTTAAAGTGTACCTGTATCTGTAAATAGGCCTACATTTGAAAGTCTTTACCGTATATTTATAAGCCAAAGTTTGAATGTTTTGCTGTTGTCTGTTTGAATTACTCAACCCCGGTGCAGCTAACACAGTCTGGGAAGTAAATTTTCTTATTTAGTGTTTTCTAATAAAAGAAGACTTTTGGAATGATACATTGTAGACTTGCCAATATGTTCTAAGAAAATAGGGAAAAATGACAGATATGATGACAATGACAATGGCTAGATATTGGGATAAAAATCATTATTTCCTGTACACAAGTACAAGTGTTGTTTTCTAGTGCTTTTCTTGAAATGACCAAACGATAAATTAATTCCCAGGTTTTTATTACAAACTTCCCAGGTTTTGATGATTTAGAGTTGGCAGGTATGTATATATGTGAAAATCTTACTTGAAGGTCCTTTACAATGCTAATGATATTTTTGATGTTGTTGATTTCAGTGAACTCTCAAGTTGATGAAAATTGGACTCAGATCTCTGTGAAGACAACTTTGTAATAAACACCCACACATTATCCCTTCAAGATGACTCTCTCCATCGACATAGTGAAGATTTTGATATTGGTCAGCCTCCTTATAATGACCTTTATCTTCGGCATCGTACCCGTCATCTTCATCCGATATATTGAAAAAGCTTCAGAGAGTCAGCAGAGGACTGTGGAGGAGGAGCAACAGAGAAAAAAGGAGTTCTCTAAGTATTGGCGTCTTTTAAGTTTTCTCAACTGTTTTGCCGCAGGTGTTTTCCTTGCTACCTGTCTCTTAGAATTGCTTCCAGGTGTCCGGCACAATCTTATGAAAGTTATGTTTACAGCTAACATCTACACTGGTTTTCCAATGGCAGAATTCATCATGGTGTGCGGGTTGTTTTTTATTCTCATCATTGAACAGATTGCACTGAGCGTAAAAGAAAATTCTGTCTCCAGTCAGCCTACTGTAAAAGTAGCAACTGAGAGTGATATCCGTCAACCGCTACTAGCAAAACAGACCCGTGAATCTGATGGAGACCAAGAGGAAGAGAAGCTGGAATCGATCCACAATGACCATTTTCTCGGGGGAATCTGTGATGAACCCCAAGTTCCTGTTATGGATGAATTATGGGGTAGTGGTGAATATATGAATGGACAACACATTGTGCCAAGCATGCATGCCACAAATACGACTCCTCGAGATCTACCAGTAAGCGGTCGCTCTTCAAGCAATCGTTCCACGTCACAACATGTCCTTGAACATAATAGGGCAAAAAGTCCCATGGAGCAAAATCTCCACGTCCATTCAGTTTTTAGATCAATGTTTCTTTTGTGTGCCTTGTCTTTGCACGCTGTATTTGAGGGTCTAACCGTCGGGCTCCAGACAGAAACTTCACAAGTTCTTAGTATATTTGTGGCTCTCGTCGTCCACAAATCTATTCTGAGCTTTAGCTTAGGAATGAATTTAATGCAAAGTAAAATATCAGTGAAATCTGCCATCAAGTCAATCATTCTGTTTTCGGTGGCGGCACCTGTTGGAATGGTGATCGGAATAGGAATTATTGATCTCTGGAACTCGACAAAGTCTGGAGTTGTACACGGAATTCTGCAAGGGTTTGCTTCGGGAACATTTTTGTACATTATCTTTTTTGAAATTCTTCCCAAAGAATTTAATAGCAAGACGGACAGGCTTCTAAAGGTTCTGTTTCTCATCATTGGATATGGCGTCATCACTGGCATACTTTTCTTAGGAGACGACGTTAAGCAACCATTTTGTTTAATAAATGGAGAGGGAGATCATCCATAACTTGTTTCATTGCTGTCACTGTCAAAGAATTCAGATTGGTATAAGAAAAATCCAAGTTCTTGATTTGTTAATTTAACACCCATACTGTTACTGTTACTTGTGAGGTCACATCAAAGGCGTCACATACCTATGCTGATGTAATTGTCTCGGTTCCTGCTTATATTTGTCACATCCATATTGTGTGTGACTGTCTGTATTACCTTTACAGCTCTCCTCTTCTCTCTCTCTCTCTCTTTTTCTTTTTCCTCACACCTTCCCGCTCTCTATTTCCTTTTTGCCCGCTTCTCTTCTTTCGTGGATTTTTCTTCCCTTAGTATGGTGGAGTCAGTAGTGGGAATAACTCTTGAAATATATTTATTGGCATTCCACAGTATTCCCTTGTTGTCTATCTCAATATGCATTTATTTTTACCATATTTATGATTATGATGTTAACATACCAAACCAGGCACAAAACTCTGGCTATGTTGTATATTTGGCGTGAAACAATTGTGATATATCTCTATAGTATTGAACTGCTTTTTAAATATTGAAATGTGTCTTGCGATTCTGTCCAAATGAGTCTATTTTTAAAAAAATTCTAGATCTGGGAAACATGCAATTGTATATTTTTTTTAAAATTACTTAGGCATCATTACATGTCAGATATTTCAGTGCACAAATACATCAGCTTCAATTCTGATTCACCATACTCTACATACACCAGAGGGGAGAGATGAGTTTTTACATTTTACTTACACAGTCCACTCTGCTTAAACGCAATTCAGTAAATCGCAACTCTTTTCTGAATTAATGCTAAATGAATTGTACTTCACGACACTTAATTGCAACCCTCTCTGCCTAATCGTAACTCAGCAAGGGCTGAATTGTTTAAAGATTTACCTGACAATTCTAAACCGAACCGACACATATTTCACAACTGACCTTATCAGGCAATATGAGAAAGCACCTTCTGCAATTTTCAATCATTAAACACAAACAAGACAGGTGCTCTCTCACCTTTATGAATTAGTTATAAGAGGTGATTTCAGACTGCAGTATCCTTTGACTAAAACAACCATTTCAATCATCTGCTTAATCACAGCTCATAGTGCATGTAATTTCTCAATTCCCGAGTTTCACTTAAGCGTAATGGACTATGTTACCATATGCTGTAACACTGTAACACTAATATTTAGTCTTCTGATTCATTTTGACTGGTCGCAGGACATGTATGTTTTCGATTCTCGAAAGGTAATCAGTACGTGAGAATGAAAATGTGTCATGTCTGATTTTGAGGTGAAAACACACATGCTTTCCTTATGAATTTGTCGGAATTTATATAATAAATGAAGTTGAAACATGAGGAAAGATGTTAGAAGTAAGCTTGAATTCTATAAAAGTATATAATGTTAAGTTAAGACATATTTTTGTATATATTTCTTTAAAACAGAATTGTATATTTTTTTTAACAATATATTTTTTCGTGCGCCTGGGCACCAAGGTTTTGCTTACCCCTACCACATCGTCTAGATCAGGCATTTGTGTCCTTGCTGTGCACCAAGGTTTAGCTTACCCCTACCACATCGTCTAGATCAGGCATTTGTGTCCTTGCTGCTGATAAGACTACCTACCTGCCATGTAGTCAGCATTCAACCTTAGACTATAAAACCTATCTTAGTTAGGGGTGTCTGGCTTTGAAACATGAAGAAAAACAATTAACCGAAAAGATCATCTTTTTCGTAAAATATAATGTAAGTTTCATTTCTCACTTCATTCTTTGCTTTGAAACGTTTAATGCGGTTTATTTTTTTATATCTAAAAATATCTCAGAAAGCCTGGAATTGCTGGGTTTATTTTTCCCATTTCACCAAATTTAATGGTACGCCTATAACCTGTGAATCTTATTTTCTAGTTGAATTTTATTCATGCCATATTTGCGGGTACCGCTTACATCTTTCTTATAATATAATCTTGACTTGATACACTGCCACTCTATAGCACTTACCTTTGGCAGTATAACAAGTCACGAATGTATTCACAATTGTTTTTAGGTTCTGTATGAATTCATAAAAAAATATATATTATATTTTATTGTTGTTCACACTCACACCTACTGTAGGAATTTTGCATAATAACAATCTCTTGCCAAAAGTGCTCACAAAACCTGTTCCCCTTTCTGAAGACTGTAAGTAGACAATCCTACAGTTGAATTTGATGTCAACTAAAGGATTTTTTAAATTAAAAGAATGGGACGGATATTTCTGCAGTTGAGTCTTGAACCACCTGTAATATTTGGGTAGGACATTCCCATTACAGGAAATATCCCATTGAATTGATGACAAGTTTCAAATGTCAATGAATGTGAGAAATCAGATTATTTCTATTTAAACTGTTTATGATACGTACGTTCATGTCTTCTTTTTTCCTCCTTGAGAAATGTAGTGGTAAAATTGTCACTACAAAACAATGTGTAGATTACATATTAATACTAATAGTTTTTAGCTCGTTATTTCAATTGATCTGTTTGTTTTCTGAAATATTATATTATCGCACACAAACTTTCAGAATCTCCCATCGGTAGCAAAATTCCTCCCAGCTTCTTTTAAAGCTTGGTCGGGTGAATACCAAATCTGAAGAATTTTCTTTCCAATATTTCATCTCAACAATACGGCCAATAAAGATGTTTAGACAGTGATAGCGATTCATGGACTTTCTATTTCCAGATCTGTGTTCAGCCATACAAAGGGATACAGACTATAAACCAGAATCTATATGCATTGCATAATTGTCAGCTTTTGAACATGTTGAAGTTGACTGTCACCAAAATTTACCTATTTTATATTTGAATCTCTCTCATCAGTAAGAGTTTAGTACATGACATGGTTGTCAGGAAAAACAATAATACCCTAATTCCAAAGGAATATTTGAACAAATCAATCATACCAAGTGAGAAATATAGAGTATGTTAATTAGGATCAATGATTGTTGACAACACAAAACAGCAACGTTTCGACTTAATGCCTTTGTCAATAAATTAACAATCACTAGTAATACATAGGTGGGGTGGGGGTGGGGACTCAGGATCTGTTGATTAGATAAATTATGTTATCAGCCAGAACCCTGGTGTGGAAAATAATATTATTGACCTAAAACAAGAGGCAAGGTGAAGTGAAAAATAATATTTTTTTTGGTACAGATATAACAAAGTAGCTACATTGAAATTTTAAGTTTTTGTAAACAAAAACAGCTAAACCAGATCAGAGAATCAATCTTTGTAATTCATGTGTTCGACTCAAAGTGACATAAAGTAACCTTAGCAACAAGGCGGAAAGGTGACTGAGGGCTGTCAATCATTAACATAATATACTCTATATTTTCATTCATGACAACATAGCTTCGGCAGGTAATTATTATTATTATTATTATTATTGTAATCATATCTTATGCATCCCATTATTTTGAAAGTAAACGCATTCATTTACAATTTGTAGAATAGTTTGGGACCACAAGTTTGGCGAAAATGACCACTCATAATAATAATATTGTTAAAAACCTGGGCATTTATTACCTCACCACGTCTTTACTTTATTTTCAATCTCAATTTTTTCTGATAAATGATCTATGTACTGTTATTGTTATATTGAATTGTTATACATGATTTTTTAAACAAGAATAAATTATTTATATAAATGAAAGTTTCAGTTTCAGAACTATTTGTCAATTGTATCTTTTTCCTATATTATACTATATATATTTAATTTGGGTAATGGCTATTCTCTACGTACATCCTCTGCAGTGGGCATTGCTCGGTAAATGAGGCAATGTAGGTATGAGGAAGAAGGGAGTGCTTTTGGGTGCATGGAAAGTATCCATTACATCAATGACACATCATTTCCAGGGTAAAGACTTGGCAAATAATCATGAGAGAGAGAGGGGGAGAGGAGAGGAGAGGAGAGGAGAGAGAGAAAGAAGAAGAAGAATAAGAATATGATGCTTCTAGAAACTACAATTCCAGCCCTTTTTATCAACACTATATATTTATACTATAAAACTATCTTTATATATAAAAAATCAGGATAATCACTAGTTTTTTATGACACAAGCCCTAAACAACTTATTTTACTCACAACGGATAATCTAATCATTATAATTTCATGGTTGGCTGATTCAGTCGACGGAGTCCTGTGTCTTTTTCTCTGCTATATTTCCAGCACTACATCTATATTTGTACACAGCATTATCAAACATAGTGAGCCTGCTGAAGCACTGCCAGACTTGTCTAACATAAACACAATTATAAGTAAGAAAATGTGGCAGTGCCAAAACACATAAGACAAGAAAAAAGATTGCCAAAAGTGGTATCTCATCAAACCACGACTCAAACGGCACCCATCGCCTCACCGACAACAGCAGACCAGCACTCTAACTCTGAGTTAATCTATCGTCCCTAACATCGACATTCATATATTAGTTATTGTGATTAACAAGCAAACAACATTTGAGGCTGAATTTGCATGGCTCATAACAGTTTAATCATTCAAACACAGGTAACATTTTCAAAAAGCACACACAACAATGCACACGCTCATGAAAAAAAAACCCTGCTAATTTATCGACAAAGTGGCAGGATTATTTCAAATTTTATCTTGATCTTGAATCAAAGGTAGAATATCCTTGTCCTCCGCTGTCCAGAATTTATGAAACATTTCTCTGCTGGCTCTAAAAGTATACAGAAAAACGAGAGAGATATCAATTGTTAACTGTAGAGTATAAAATGCTGCTTGCAAACAAAAGAAAGATGCACTGTAAGGATAAGTGTTACGTAAAAATTCTTATAAAAAGAGACATATATGTATTATGAGCAACATTATATATTAAATGAATCATTTCATCTCTGAATAATAATAGACTTTAAACATATTTATTTCAAAATGTTTAAGATACATAAAACAATTCTAAGCACTATTTCTGACCAATTGCAATTAAAGACGACCACTTAACCGTTATCCCTCACACCTTGCCCTGAGCATGCAATTTGCATTGAGTCATCACCGACAAATTATCAGACTGTGAATGAATGACGTACCACATTCATCCATTGTTGCATAAAATCAGTAAGGACACTTTGTTCACTAATACTAAGGCCGGGCGTCCACTGCCAGTTTTTGTCAGCTGCGCATGTGACTAGCAGGTGAGTTGTTAATGTTTTTACTATTATTTATCAAGTTTTCAGCCTGCTAGTCGCCTGCTGGTCACATGTGTAGCTGACCATGTGGGCACCCGGCCTAAGAAATGAAAGTCCGGAATAAAAATTCTTAACACTCACATCCTTTCCTCAATCTTATTTTCCAACTCTTGTGATTTCTTTGATGCCAGCTGTATAATGGATGAAGGGGATACATCTGCCAATCTGGCAACATTCAACCCGTAACTTTTCTCTGCTGCGCCTTCAGTAAGTTGATAGAGGAAAGTGATTGCATCTGCATCTTCTGGATCTGTGCGGAAAGGAAAAGTAAAGCTGTATTGACATGGCTGTGAGATCTAGACCAGAGATGATTAGGTGCTAAGATTGAGTTGGGTTTTTTTGCTTTTGTTTATTGTTTGTTTGTTTGGTTGGTTTTTTTTTGGTTTTTTATTGGTTGGTTGTTTTTTTTTTGGGGGGGGGGGGGGTGGTTGTATCCTCACTAGGACATGATAAACTAGAAAGAAAAAAAATCATGATTGATGGAGTCTATTAAAGAGATCCATAGCTCAACCCTTTTAGAATTTGTAATGTCTTTGCAACAGAGGAAAAGAGCATCAAAGTCCCACACATTCTATTTTTTTAAAATATTACGCAAAGTAACGCTGAAATTGAAATAGAAAACTACCACTCTAACTAGCATCAAAGTTGAACCCACAATTTAATTACTTTTCTGAACAGCAAGGCCTGGATGCTGTAAGAAAATCAAACCAAGTGGATTGTTCTTCAGTGGATAAGGATGTTCAATTGAATTCTAAGAGTTCAAGAGCTACTGGATTAACATCAACAACAGCAACTGAAAACTTAGAGGAGTTGTAGAAGTCTTACCATCTGATTGATTCAAGAAAAAGGACATGTGAAAGTTGTCGACTGTTCCAGGGTAGATTTTGTGAAACTCCAGCATCATTGGGAAATGGGTCACAAACAGAACAAGGCCTTTTGTCTGGAAATGGACATTTGAAGAGTAAGAGTAATAGTAATATATTTATCAAAAGCGCCACATCAAAGATAGAACCATGATATTTACTTTTTAAGAACTAAAGATACTTAAGCTACATGCACAATGAATATAATGATATTTAAAAAAGTGAAATAGCATCCAGAATTGCAGTACAAAGCAGGTCCTTTTTTTCTTTTCTTTAAAAAAAAAAGTCTTCAGTGTGATATTTTAGAACAGAAGTCAATCAATTAAGATAATTATCATATCAGGTGCCTTTGTACTTGATCTGAAGTGTAGGCTTATTCTACTGTTATCATATGGGCCATGCAATGAAACAGAAAAAAATTTAATCCAACCCTCAAATAGACAGCAGCAAATACCTTAGTGATAAAATGTTTGAGCGTGGCATGAGCAATGGCCACCCCGTCGTGCGTGCTGGTGCCTCGACCCAACTCGTCCAGAATGACCAGAGAACGAGGCGTAACGTGAGATATGATTTCAGAAGCTTCCTGTAATTCCACCATGAAGGTGCTTTGCCCTTGGAATATCTTGTCTGTGGCTCCCATTCTGTAATCAAGTATTTTATAAACATAGGTATTACAAAAACAAATTAATATCTTCAGATCTTCAGCACATATAAAATTATTTAAAAAATGCCTCGGTGGTTTTACTATACTCATACTCCCCCAGCTCCATTTCTAGCTGAGAGGGATAACTGCATGGTATTTTCTCCCCAACAGCGTTTGATAATCCAGCGACTACTGTATTGACATTCTTTGGTGTCAATAGCTGGGTTCAGGAGCATCATAAAAAATAAGCAACGATAGTACAAAGTGAATACCATATCACCCTAACAACAACAAATATCTGAGAAAAGAAAAAAAAGCCATAGACCAATTACAGGACTGTAAATCTCTCTCTCTTTCGAGGGAGAGACAAAGACTACCTTGTGAAAATCCCATCCAGAATTCCCAATCTGGCCGACTCAGCAGGGACGTAACATCCGACCTGTGCCATGATGGATATCAGTGCCACCTGCCGTATGTATGAGCTTTTGCCTCCCATGTTGGGGCCGGATATAACCATTACTCGTAGTGCATCAGCCTGTAAATTGTAATGAAATCACAAGAATGCTTTTTGTTATGTTATGGTAGCAAAACAATAACACAAAATGGATGAAACAGTTGCAGCCTGTAAAAGAATAGATGGTTTAATATTTAAACAAGGCTTTTAAGGACTTTACTTTTTCTTCTTCTTAAGAATAGCAAGGTAAAGCTCCTTGAAAAATCTACAGACTGTCTTGACCTATTATATAAAGAAACAAAATATTGTCGACAATAAGGAAAAACAGTTTTAAAAAAACCCCCCAAAAAATACATAAACTTAGAATGGTAGAGAGACAATATTGTGCAGACAGGAGGACAGGCAAGGAGAAGGCAAGGAGAAGGCGGGACGGAAAATATTTAAGGATAGAAATAATTGGCAGAGGGCTACAGCCTGCAGCAAGCACTTACATTGAGACGAGTGTCGTTGGGCATGTACTGTTCACATTCTCCTTTCAACGAATCAAGAATGGGATGCCGTCCCTGCTCTATGTGAATCTCTACATTCTCTGATGATATGTCTGGTCTAGGAAAAAAAGAAAAAAAAAAGAAGTGAAAAAAAGGATTAGGTATTTGCATAAAATTATATACGGAATATATCATGTCTAAAATCATCTGTTTATTTGATTGAGAAAAAAAAGACCCAATTCGAGAACAATGAAAGTTATCTCCACACTTAAACTCATTTTGACAGAGAGGCACACTTCTAGGACATTCATGGCATCAAAGTAGATGATGCTGTCACTTCAGTGCTCATAGGCCTCGAGTTTGAATCCTCGTCCAGCAAAATTATATTATGGGAGAATTTAAAAACTATGACTTGGGAGAGATTTATAGTATGGAATCAAATTTCCTATTTCAAATGGTCATCTAACGGGAGGAAGCCCGAAAAGGGGAAAGGATTACACTAAATATATCCCTTAATATGTTTAAAAGTTACTCAAAGCAAATTCCAAAGCTTTCCATTACGGTATGTTCAACCAATCTTCATTAAACGACGAACAAGCAAGTCTGTTGATTTAATATGTGCTTATATGTAACATACATTCTATTAAAAAACATGTTCATGATCCATCAGATAAATAATGAAATAAAGTATTATTATTATTATAAGTGATTGAGATTCGGGGACGCAGAACCAGTCATCCAATTCAATTTCAAGAGGAAGAAAACATTTCTTCTGAAATACCAAAATTTAAATTCACAGATAATAATAATAATGATAAAAAAAGATGACTATAGCTTTCTTGACTTTATCAAAGATGATTTAGGAGCAAATCAGATGATGCCTTTCACATACATACTTGCAAAATGAGTCTTGAGAAGCAGTTTTTGCCAAAGATAGTAGACAGTCTAAGCTTGCGAGACATTTCACAGCTTTTCTGTATTTCACATAATTTGATGAAAAATCTCTGCAAAAATGAAAAAGGAAAAAAAATATGGATATTAAATTCCATTGACTGGTATCTATTATATCTATACGTACATAAAGAAGAAAGAAAAAACTGTTTCCTATTAATATTCAATGTAAAAAAATAAACAAGAGCAAAAGTAAAAACTGACATTGAGTTCAAATTCTAAGAGAAATACATCCAAATGACGACACCATAAATGGCAAATAGGAAACACGCTATCCCCATTAGAAATCTTCACGGTGCATCAGATATATTTAATTGACAATGGGTTTTTTCGTTCAGGTCCGGTTCATTCATTCCTTCCTTAGGCCAAATATTCCATTCACTTTCTGTAGAAATGATACACTGAGATGCTTTAACAATTCAAATTCAATATCATTACTGATGAAAACGTTAACAAGTAAACCATGACAAAAACAAGACTTATAAAACAAACGAACCAAATTGACTGATTACCCTAGAAAACCCTGCCACGCCAGAACGACGTCTGCTACCAGCTGCTCACGAAGTTCATTCAATTTTCGATAGTTCTTGACAATAAATGGGGAATGGAACCTTGTCACTTGCTTGGTGCTAGACAGTTGAGTGGGGGAAAAAAAGAATTAATAAATTAATCCATTAATCAAAGACAAAACTAAAAAACTATATCTGTGCACACCACTGACTGAGTGGTTAGGCTGCCAGACTCAAGATTGTCAGATCCTATGTTCAAATCCTGGCAATGTTTGGCACAAATTAGAGTTTTTGGTAAAGATTTTTTTTCATCATATTTTTCCACCCTTTCCACCATTTATCTCAGGTGCAGATGGATACTTGACTACAGGCGGAGAACGATACTGTCAGGATGTGTAAGTATGATGTGCTCAACAGCTTTTGAATGACGTCACTGCCTGCTGAGGGGATAAATGGTGTAAAGTCTGTGAGCTTTTACTTGTATGGGGATATATTAACGATAAACCCATCCTCATACTTTCAATACCCTCTTTCATTTCCATCCATAGATCAAACACAAACATGCCAGCCTGAAGTTTGAACTATCACCAGTCCCATCTCGTCTATTTTTCTGTATTTCAAGACATAAAAGTGTATTGAACAAAGCACACACTAAATGTAAATGTCAAAATAAATGTAAATATAAACGATGGAAATGCTGGGTTTGTATATGACATATTCCGTAGTGAGCACCAACCTGCTGATGGTGGTCCAGGAAGACGGCACCTTCTTCAACATTGAATTTTTGACGGGAATCAGGAACTGAAAGAAAGAGTGCGCAGAAGAAACTGTGTCATAAAACTAATTCACACAACACACAAACTTCATCGCTTGATTTACTTGAAAAATCAAAATAGAAACACAAGAATATTATCTCACAAACTGAGTGAATTTTTTAAAAGAATGAAAACATTGTAATGTGAAATGGTTAAGCCTTTGACTGTCAAGAGAGGGTTTGGATAAAAACAAAGCAAAAACAAAGAAAAAAACAAAATCTTAGAATAAATTACATGTCTTTCGACCAGTCCAAATAAGTCGGAATTTTGAAAGCAGCTCTTGATATAATGTAATCGAGGGGTGAAAAATATCTCGAATCTGAAGTAATTTGTGTTGAGAATTCGACGTTTGATCAGTTGCCAGAATAGCTTATGTCTGTCTTGAAAATCTCAAAAACAAAAAAGGGTAAACTTGGCTGTTTCTCAGATCTAGAAATCAAGACATGCGAGTCATTAGGTCTGACCGAGAGATTTGTTCAGGGTAGCCCAAAGCCTAACCCACGCCAATACAATAGTAGTAGTATAGTAATAATAATAACCCAAGTTATTTTAATTTGAGTGAAAATATGGAGTATGTAAATTGACTTCAATGAATGACAGCTCAAAACCATGCACCTGGGGGTGAGGATAAAACGAGTCTTACTTCGGCCTGGTTGACAGAAACATACTCCAGTCCCGGTTGGTTGAGTAATTTCCTGACTTCCCGTCTGTGTTCGTTCAGATCTGCTATGACACCCGCAATTTCTTCCTTCCTTTTCATAATGGCGGGGAACTGGCTCTCATCGATAAACAGGTTTGCCTTGTCGCTGCTCCTGTGGGACAATGAATTTGGTAAATTAGTCTTTGTGTTATAAACTATAAAGGGATTTGATTGTAAACAGCTGGGGAAGATGCCCCAAAGAGATAGACCAAAGAAGATATGGAAGGACGTAGAATCAGAAAATGTAAAAACGAGAGGAACTGGATGAATTGATGCAAAGAAGAGGAGTTATAATATGGATTTGTGGAAGAAATTTATTCATAGTAGTTATACCTAACACTAAAAGGTACCCTGCCTCTTTGGTAAAATTTACACAGTTTCTATAACTGTTGGGTGAACACCTGAGGCTACATTACCATGTTGTCTGGTCCAGATACGAGTAGTATTGA
>JARFNW010049063.1:0-14104 GCA_031763155.1 Dirona albolineata | reverse complement strand
TTTTTTTAATCCCCGCCCCCCCCCCCCCCCCCCCACACACACACACTCTCTCTCACACTACACGCGCGCGCACTCACGTACGAGCGCACTCACGCACGAGCACTCACACACATGATACAAACACGCACAAAGTCATCGAAACTCACCATCCAAATTAACAGTTATCAGCTAACAAAAGATCAGATGCGGTTTGGATATCTGAGACAGTGGAACACAACGTATCGAACACACTGAGACTGATCATTAAACTAGTTTTTTTAAAATGATGCGAAATATAATTTCGACGGTATGTTGCAGTTTCGCCCCTTGGAAATCATGAAAATCATGTCTTACTTCCGTCAAAGAATAAAAAAAATAGTTCCTAGATTGTAATATTTTTACGTATAAGACAATAAATACAAATTTATTTAAGTCTTATTTTGAATTTATACCTGATAACAATTGTTTATAACAACCAGTGCCATCAATCATTTTATGTTAACCCGTAGTTAAGCTGAGGCGTACTAATCCATTTGTATCAGAACCATAGCAACGGCGGTAAACCAAACAATTCACTGGTGTGGTGGTGTCGGCAGTGCAGCCTTCTTGTTTTACTAACTTTTTATTTGTGGACTTTCCAGAATAAAATAAGCACAATGGCGTTGCCATTTTTACCAGGCAACTCTTTCAACAAAGACGTAAGTAGATATCTAATGTTGTGTAGGAAGATAAATCTATTTGTATTTTCCGTTAACTAGAATTTGGTAAATGTTCTATCAAAACTCAAAACGAAAGAAAGCAATGGAAGTCATGTTCTATGGCCCACAACACACTATAAGCTAGTTATATGTGCTGTATAATACAATTACCATATAGAATATCATTATGTTCTACAACTATTCACATATATTTACCGATCTAGATGTCTAATTACTTTGACACCATGAAGTGAATGAGATGATAAAGTACACAGATTGCAAATAATGAAATGTCTAGTGTTGTGTTGTCATCATACCATCTTCGCTACAGTTTGAACTGCTGTCAATGGTGACAGCTACAGGATGATACACATAGCATAGGTTTCTACCCTAACTTTAGTAATGGTGAATTTTGAACTTTATCTCAACTTGATAACTTCAAGGTATTCATTTTCATTGCAATAAATAATGTGTGCAAAAGATTAGAAGAGCTAGACTAGTCTGTAATGGGCTGAAAACTACAAAATGTTTTACCTAACCAGTATTTTTGGTCTTTCACCCCTATGAATCTATGAAGTAACTGAATGAGACATTTCAAGAGAGGGTTATATGAAGCTATATATCATTCTGAAATTGAAATGGATTAATCTAGAAATTATGACTATAACAATAACAGAGTGGCTATTTGCCATGCCTGGTTGACTATTGGGTCCATCGACGGATGTCATAGTCCATAGTTTGAGGTTCTAGAGGTTCTCCTCATTGCATGCCCCACTCAATCAGATTGTCAGGTTTCTCCTCACTGAAAATGCCTGGAATAGAAGACGAACAGATACCTGTTGACTACCTGTCTAAATGTGTGAATGATAATAATAGTGGTAATGATGATTAAAAAATATTTATATAGCGCCAAAAATATACAAAGATGCTCATTGGTGCTTTACAATTTAAAAAGGACACGTATGACAATAATTGAATAGAAAACATATCATACTGACTCTCAATAAACAGACACAGCTGGTAACAATGGTGTAGGTAATTTTGCAGAATCTTTGTGATAAAAGAAATCAACACAAGACATCTTATCCATGATGTCGTTAGTAATTTAGTTCACATTTGTGGATTGAATAATAACATTTCAGTCAGAACTATCTTAGACAAGAAAGGAATCAAGCGTTGAAAATATAATAAAAATATGAATAATTTGTTTAGCAAAGTATGAGATGTTTGATTCATTACATGGATTGTAACTTGAAATATCTGATTTCAGCTTGGCAAGACGAAATATCACAAGTCTCATCATTTTGACCGTGCTAATGAAGTCGCCATGATGGTCGGTGCCGAGAAGCCAGGCATTGGCGGAGATCCTTTACTGGGACAGAAATACAAGCCAAGGAACACAGTCTTCCCCAGGGGAGATGGAAACAGTATGCCTTCGTGGGTTGCCTTTGACAGACAGGTGTGTATGATCTTCCTTCATGTTTTGTAAACGTGAATGTAAATATTAATTCATATAGCGCATATCCATACGAAATGCTCTATATGTGCTTTACACTCATTAACAACTCAAATAGTTCTCTATTAATGAAGACGTGAATGATTTACAAGTAGTAGACATCCATCATAGCGAAATGAGTTTTCAGCATTTTCTTTAAAGAATTTTGTCTTACCATGTTTAATACATTTTTAGCAACAAAAAAATAAATAAAATGTATTAAATAAGAATAATAAATGATACTCAGTCCGTGAGATTGTATTTGTACATGGATCTGAGGTTATAAACTCACTGTTATCATTTAAGAATAAAGGACCATATCTAGGAAAAAGCCATTGGTATAGTGGGATGTAATTTTGTCTTCTTTTCGACTTTTGCATTTGAACCAATGCAGTTCTAGACTTTAATTTGTTTCTCTATTGATGCCACAATACCTGATTTCATCATTTTCTGTTGGTGTTAATTGCTTCAAGTTCAAGTCACTCATGAATGTCATTCTTGTTGTGTACACAGGTCTTGAGTTTTGACGCATATTTCCAAGAAGCTGTGCATGAGAAAAGAGAGGAACAGTTCAGGGTCCGACACTGCAAGGTTTATTTTTACCTGGAGGATGACTCCATCCAAGTATTGGAGCCCAGACTGAAGAATGCTGGAATTCCACAAGGTGAGTCTCTAAGCCAACAGTTAAAAATATTTATTTTTGTTTATCAAATCTCTTTAGTTAATATTCTCGTTATAATTCTCAATATTAAAAAAAAAATGGTCTTGGTAGGATTATGACTTTCAACTGTTATCTTACAGGCACACTGATTCGCCGTCACAGAATTCCTCGTCCACCCCCCAATGAAGATGAATTTTACACAGCTGAAGATTTCAACATTGGAGCTGAACTCAATCTTTACTCAAAAGTATTCAAGATCACGGAGTGCGATCAGTTCACGCAAAACTTTATGCGCAAAATGGGCACCAATGTGCAAAGGCCTTCCAACCAGCCCAACGATCCGTACATGAACTACAGGAAAGCTGTAAGTGATAGTGATCTATATATGTATCTGTATCTATATCAGTATTGTTACGTCAAATAATCCAACGCTGGCATATAATTGACGAGTGGATGTGTGTATTTGGAGATATCCTTAATCTGATGGATTCCTAAAATAATTTACTCTATGTGAATACCATATTATCTTCATTTTGATATAATTTGAAAGTACTGGTATGATTGACACAGATTCACACAACACCACCAAAATTCAGAATTTTAAAAATTGATTTATCTACCTAACTATTTTGAAGGTAAGATAAGATAAGATCAACTTTATTGATCCACGAAGGAAATTACGTTTTGTTACGTGTTCACTATTTAAATAAACATTACGTTTTGACAATATTACGATGCACACACAATACCACACACAGACAGGCACACACATACACACACACTCAAACACACATACTCACATATAGACAAGCTTGGATTTAATTACGAAGTATATTAGTACACAAATGACAGGTAAATTCATTATTTTTATCAGAAATTAGTGATAATGCGCATAAAGGTTATCAGTATGCAATTTCTGTAATTATTCAATGCAATGTTAGAAAACCCCCAACAGATGCTTCACTTCATTCACAGGACATTTGAACATTTTGGATCATAAACTATTTCATAAAAACAATTGAAATAAATTTTTCTCTGAGATTTTTTATTTGAAAAAGAAAAAAAATGTGACGAATTGATTTGAAAAAGAAAATACCATCATCGTTTAAAGGAAGAATGAAAGAAAGATTATGTTGTCATTGACTGAAACTCCATCGAAAATTTCAAACTGTTGCTATAGTTGTCAGATAGAAAATGCTATTTAGATGGCTGGATTTAAGGAAGAGAATTGATTATAATTTCCTTGTTTCAAACCTTAGACATTATTTATAATTATTTGCTAAATTTCACCAGACAAATTTGAAAATAATGCACTTTACAATCACAATAAAATTTATTTACATGTTAAAAACATATTTTAATTTGTCTTGGCCAGATGGATGAGTCTATGCAACCTCTTCGTCCTTACGAGAAGTACGACACTTTGCGGCAATTCTTAGATCATGATCGTCACTTGTTACGTTTCTACTGCCACTGGGATGATTCTGAAAACATGTTCGGTGACCAGCGTCAAATGGTCTTGCATTACTACCTGTCAGACGACACTGTTGAGATTCGTGAGGTAGGTTTAGTTAGGTTTGGTTTGAACACAAAATTGATTAATTGCACACTAATGTGTTTCACTGTGTTTACTCTAGTCAGGTGGCTCAGTTGGTAGAGTGTCTGACTGCCACACAGGTGACCCAAGTTCGATTCCCAGTCCGGGTAGAAATTATTTAGGACATTCCCTGACCAGCCAGCGGCAAAATGGGTAGCCATGTCTATTCAGATCTGGCGGAAGTAAAGACAGCGTGGAAAGCAATGGCAAACTATCACATTATGCCGTGTGCCTAATGTATTCAAGTCTCTACACTTTACTCCAGCTTTTTGTTAAAAGTTCAGCCCAATTTGGATGTTGGGAACATACATAATAAGGTCATTGAGTGCGACATTGAGTTCTCGTCACAAGATCCAAGGTCTAGTCAAATTCTAGATCTTAGAGAACTGTCCAAAAAAAGACACTCATTTTTTTGTTATGAGCATTTCATAACCATTTCTTTACTACATAAGAAGGCTTAGGGTTGTCGGTGGCCGAGTCGTGAACACAATCCAGCTGCAAGCAACGTATATCGTGGGCTAGTGAATGGACTGGTGATTTATTGTTTATCATTTAGTATATATTTGTGTTTTATTTATGCAAATCCTTAGATGATTCCCGCCAACGCTGGGAGGGATGCCGTCCCCGTATTCCTGAAAAGAGGCAAGCTGCCCAAGAACGTGGAAGCCTTAGACCAACCTGGAGTCATGACTGACCGAACCGTCCTCAATGTCTTTGGGCCAACAGGTGCCGGTGGGCGCTACATCCTCGACAGTCTCAAGGTAAGAAGGTCATTTATCGTGGTGCTGGTAATTGAGAGGTGCGGCTGCCAGGCTCAAGATTGTGAGATCCTGGGTTCAAATCCTTTCTGTCCTACCGATGTCAAGTCCTTTTAAAAAGAACATCAAACTTTTTATGTAATTTCATTATTACCAACATATTGAGAAAACAAGCTGTCAGTCAGGGTGGTTAGAGTTAGAGGTTGTGAGATCCCACGATCAAATCCAGACAAAAATGGGCCTAATATTGATACAGAGTTCTTGGTACGCTTTGAACACTTATATCTTGCTCCTTGAAGTTAGATAGTGTAATTATGCGCCGATACATTGATAGTGATGTTCATTTAGATTGGGGAAACGATAATTTCTAATGTATTCATCTTTATAAGATTTGCTTTTTAATTTTTACTTCTATTTTCTTTATAACAACTAAGTTTGAATGCATTTATGTTACTATCTAAATCCAGACTGGAGCTAAAGACACAGAATTCTACTCCGACAAGGACCTTTCTGTTGGATGTGTCATCAGTGTCTGGGGAAGGAAGTTTGTCCTCTGTGACTGTGACGACTTCACAAAGGAATATTACAAAACTAAATTCGGTGTTGGTAAGGAAATGAGAAATATAAAAAATAGTTTATGAATTTTACATCATTTTAAAAAATTGTTATACAAACACTTTGATTTTAGTTCCAATTTGCAAGTGGATAATTGCATATTATATTATTTTTTCAAGTTCCCTAAAACGAAAACCAAAGTTTGAAATGTAGAAATATTATTTATTCACAAGTAGAAAAAATTAGAGTTCAGAATTCTTATATTATGTTAAATTAAAAAAGAATTGCCCAAGAGAATTGTCTGAACTAAAAGGTCTGGTATTCAAGTATCTCTTCTTTAAATCCAATAGTGTAATAAAGAACTTTCTAATTTTCATCAGATATTTTGAAAAATTGACAATAAGGCAAATTTTGTTTACCTAAATAATTCCAATGCAAACAATGTGACCACACACAGAAAACACACCTTCTCTATCTATTTCAATTTAAATTTCAATGCACTAATTTGCAAAAGGCAGGCTCGCCCATCACTGCAAATTCCACACATCATTCATGCATCAGCACTATTGTGTTTTTCGTATATTTTTTATATTCTGTTAAAAGTTTCCCGATGTGATGTTTCCGTAATTTCTGTAGGAAGTGAATTCCAATCCCTGATCATTTTTGGGAAGAAACTGTTCTTTCGTATTTCTGTTTTGTACAATGGTAGTCGAAATTGTTTTTGGTGGTAAGTTCTGCTGTTGTATCTTGTGTTGAGTTTCTCAAAGTATTCTGGTATGTGTATTGCTGAATCATTACTATGAAACGCTTTGTGGAATATTCTTAGCCGTTTGTCTTTGCGTCTCTGTTCAAGCGTAGTCCACCCAAGTTGCTCTAACGCTGTTGTGACACATCCTGGTTCCTTTGACCGGCAATTGGTGACAAATCTAGCTGCTGTTCTCTGGACTTGTTCAAGCATTTTCCATTGCGTTTTCTGATGTGGGTCCCAGACCGTGCATGCATACTCTAGTATAGGTCTAACTAGTGCAAAGTACGCCTGTTCTTATACATTCTCTGGACACATATTCATATTTCGTCGCAGAAATCCAAGTATTCGATTTGCTTTGGCAACTATTTTCTCAACATGGTTATTCCATTTCATGCTTTTGTTTAGTTGAACATCCAGATAGGGAATGGTGTCAGTGCGTTTTAATATTTGTCCCAATATGTTGTAGTCAAATTTTATTGGGTTTCTGGAGACATTGTGCTGTGGATTCCACATTCAATGCAAAATCTATGAAAAGCTTCAGCCGAGATTTAAACCCAGAAAATCATGTGAATATGAAAATGACCTACAAACAGCTTTAGATAAGGAAAAAGATATCAGGACTTAAATGTTGAGATTTACACAACTAGCGTCCTAGACGGAATTGGGTGTAACAGTAAAACTGAATGAGCTGACAGAGCACATCAAGGGCAGGGCCATGATCAATGGTGAGACACTTTGACTAGCTTTGCAAGCATTTGGACCTACAGCTTTCCCAGAAACTGACTTGGGCTGGTATGTGAGAAGGGAGGAGCTAGTCATCAAAAGTCAGTGTTATTTGATGAAAGTAGTAAACCATATATTACCGACATGACATTATTTTGTTGTTTGTTTTTAAACACAGTTATCTTTGGTTTTCAGTAGCTGTACCAGTAGATACAAAAAAACAGTGAAAATGATATTGACATAAATGAAATCACTTACCTGTCCCTCAAAACGCAGAGCACTCCCAGACACAAGGGGTTTCCGTGCCAACACACAGGCATCATTCAGTAGGTAGCGTGTGGCGACATTGTCTGTGGCATCTAAAATAATGTCGTACCTATGAGCGAAAGAAAAAATAAAAGATCAGATAAATTTCACCTGTCCACAAAGAAGGAGACATTTGCTTTGGTTATTTCTTTTCTTACAATATGCAAGAATAACATCAAAAAGGGAGACAGTACTAGAATGAGTTATCGTGGAATATGTAGAACACGATGGATTCAAACCATAGAAATCAATCAAAATATATCACTATCCCTGGCTTGGGTTAATACGGAGATCAAGGACAATAGCCAATCAAATATTCGTTTAATGTTGTAAAATATTTCCATCTTGCGACCCTTTTTCCAGTAATAGCAAGGCGGGCAATTCCCTCCCCCCAATTATCTTTCAAGGCAAGGATCAGCCAACCATTGAACAAACGCTTTCACGGGACGGCGCCCACATAATTGGGTCTGACCTTTAACCCAATTCCATTTACAGTAAAATCGTTTCCATTCAGTAGACACATTAAGTCAATTCCATCAATACTTGTCCAAATCCCAATCCCTGTTGTTAAAATCCACAATAACACCCAGCCAGTCAAAACCAAGAACAGACTTGGCCAGCCAAACAAAGCCAACAAGTATCAAGTCCCACACCTTGCTTTGATTGACAGATATGCAAATGAGACTTGGTTTTCCTTCTTCCTATCAAGTCCCCTTTAGTATTGCATTATAGCATAGGGGCCATTCAATGTTGAAATACAGCTTGAGACTTTCTGGACCAAAAATTGAAGACAAGAATGTGATCTACCCACAGGGTAGATCAAAATGTTTGCCTAATGTAGACATATGCCCTCTTACTTTTTGCCCCATCCAAGATACAACAAACAGAGAACAAGGCATTCAAATGAAAAAATATAGACGATTAATTATAAGAAGTTGCGCTTTAAGCTGCCTGGGGCAAAGATAAATTTTCAAACGATAAAATTGCCTTTACTTTGTCCACAAAGGAACTTTGTCTTGGGATATACATATTTAGAAAAAAAATTGAAATAACCCAATGCAGTGCCACAATGAATGCAATGTTTCCCAAGGAAAAAACACAATGCAGAAAGCCAGACTGGACACCTCTCAGCCACTGCACCTCCATAGACATTTTTCATGCCAAATATATGAATGTTAATTCACAATGTCTTTTTGGATTTTGGGTTTTTTCCCAATACTGATATTTGACAGGATAAAGAGACTTTTCAACCAAGGGAAAAACCCAACGTGGGAAAATGAAATCAATGTGCATTCAACGCCTCAGAAGAAAATATCTTTATAAAATCTATTTATTTCTTCTTCATCGGTCACACTTTTTGTACAAAGATGCATAAAGCAGATATCATAAAGCAAATATCAACATCATTGGTCTTCATGGCCTACCTCTTTATTATTTCCAGAGCATTTAAGCTGCTCAGTTGGAAGTGATAGGGTACACACTCCACAGAGGCATTCAAGCTGTCAATGAAAAGGTTTTTTTTCATGCCAAATTATAAGAAAGCTTTCTTCACTAAGCTCTGAGGAGTATCTTTACCTGCTTGGTATATAATTTGCATAAAATAATATCCATTCATATATATTTATATACCTAAAAATTTTATAATTTCTTTCCAACTTGTTGTAACAGGTTACAAGGGTGTTGTTCAGTTTGCAAAGTGGAGTAGAGTGCTGTGATAATGCCTGCTTGCATGTCTGTTCAGTTTGTGTAAGCCATCTGCTTTTGATGCCATGCAATCACCGGGCTAAAATATGAGCAGGCAATCACCGGGCTAAAATATGAGCAGGCAATCACTGGGCTAAAATATGAGCAGGCAATCACTGGGCTAAAATATGAGCAGGCAATCATTGGGCCAAAATTTGAGCAGGCAATCATTGGGCTAAAATATGAGCAGGCAATCACTGGGCTAAAATATGAGCAGACAATCATCGGGCTAAAATATGAGAAGGCAATTGCAACGGGTCCCTCACAATTTTGCAAACTGAGCGAGGCCTAGATATGATTAACAAATGCATTTATTCAAAACATTGTAAAAGATTCCTTTAGCATCACCATAAATTTGTTTTATAATATCATGTCAACAAAATTTGAATGAATTATCTCGAAGCAAAGTTTTCTAAACAGATGGGTTTTTAAGTTTGCATCCCCATACAAGTACAAGCTCACAGACTTTACATCATTTATCCCCCAGCAGACTGTGTCGTTCAAATTTCTTTTCAACTCCCAGAGAGCATATAGTAGAACAGCCTGTTAGGCCCATCACACTGACATCTTGACAATGTATCTTATTCTGCCTGGAGCCAGGTACAAGTCTGGGTCACATAAGGAAAGAATGCGCCAAGAGTATTTGAATCCAGGATCTCACATATCTTGAGTCTGGCACCCTAACCACTATGACCCCATCGTTATCTTCATCGTCTCCCGAGGACCACGCTCACCAATATCAACAAACTACATCTGATCTCTGTGAGTGACGATTCACAAATCAGTCTTTATTGTTTTCTCCTCATGTTTTAGCATTGACAGGTGAAATAACGGTAACAGGCATCGTGTCTAAAAGAATACAATCATCATTAATCACATGCGTACGATTTTCATGACCAATTCCTAACGATAATAGACATACAGTTTAAAACAGAAAAATAGAAACTAGATTGAACGACAAAACACAAATTTGTTCTCAGTATTGCTATTCATCAACAATAGGATTTTAAATTTCGAAAAGCATATTTGAACAGATTAGACTATGATGACAAATGATTATTTTTCACCTCTGACATGACTGTGCAATGGATAAAGCCTTTGAACGGCCAATCCTGTCTTGGGTGTGGGAAATCTGTCGGTGGAGGTTACTCAGTTCAACTTCATCATAATCAATCACGCCAATTTTACCTTCAAAGAAAAAACAGATCTTTAATCCCTTTTCATTTCCTTCATAATGCATCACCAATAAGATGAGATAGATAAGATAAAATGCACAAAAGGTAAATTGTAAAGTGTTGACAACAGCCCAGCTCTAAAACATGATATTATTGCATAACACAGGATTAACATCAAACACTGTATGTCCATTTATACATTCATACATACGCATTTAATGTAAATAATTCATATAACATTTATGGGAAAATGTTTTTAAAAATATGATGACATATATTAACAAAACACACTTTCTTATTGTTGATGGCACAAAGGAACTATGGTAGCTTTGTTTTGAAATTATCTTATGGATTGGCACCCACTATTTTTACTTGTTTGTGTCTGGTGGTATAGTGGATGGGAGTCATCATTCATCAATAATCAAAAATAATAAAAAATAAAGCTTTAGTATTTCACAGAAAATAAAGAGATGGTTTTTCAAATTGTAAAAACCAAATCACTAATACATCTATGTCAAATTAATCATCGTGTACGAGATGCTGCATCAAAACAAGATAATAACATAAAAAAGACACAGATTTCAAAGCTCACTACAAACGTGTATAAAAGATAATAGTTATGCTCCTTCTCTATAGTGGTCTATATACTATTCTTTCCATGGAATCTCTATTTATTGCTGGGTTTTTTTTGGTTTTTTATGGCACAAGACTAGAGAGTTCTGGGGTGGTGTGTAGCAAATAAGTTAAAACAATTAACGCCATTTGAGTGGTTTTGTGTCTTACACCTCCTGCTCTTCCCTCTAACTTTGAGACAATAGAATGCAGCATCTCCCCTCCTTGCTCACCACTCAGTCGTATTGTCGCATACCCTGTGTGCAATGTCTTCCCATTATAATATAATGTTTGGGGCTAACCTTGAGTGCAAAATATTGTATGATATGTTGCAAGCACTCAATAACTATTTGTATGTTTTAAGAGTTATAGCGAGAAAAAACTGTGCATTCTTTGGGTGTTACAAGTATATCAAATTCAGTCCATAGTTTGGCTGCTTCTTTCTCTCTCGTAACAATGATGAATTTATTCTAAGTCAAGATTAAGTACCACAGTGTTTGATGCGCTAAATCAACAAATACAGGTATGGCAGATTGAAGGTCAATGTGAATATTTCTAATGTCACGCTCTATGGTGATGTTGTCTTTCTTAAACTCAAACACATTTCTAAATATGTTTGGCCCCTCTGTCCTTGTTGTTTTGTTAATTATATTTATGCAAAATACTCCAGTTTAATAATGTGTGGAATTCAAAGGAATGTTTCATGGTTTTGTAAACAGATTAAAGAAGTCATGAAGATTAGTGTGCAAGATAAATACTTGAAACCAGATTTGAAAAGATCATAATGGCTGTTAACGTCATTTCAGAAAGAATATTGCTGGTATTAAGATAAGGTATTAATCCCCAGAGGGAAATTATAAAGTGTTGACAATAGCTCTGCTTTAAAATATCATATCACATATCAAAGGATTAACATCAAATATTACGGATGCAGTCCATTCATACACACACATAACATGCAATTAATTTGTGTAATATTCATGGCTATACAAATATGACAAAGTATATTTTTGCTGATGGTATCTTTGTTTAGAATATTTCTCATTAAAACCTTTACTGCAAGGAAATGTTTTTAAGCTTTCCACTTAATACTGCTTAGCCTCTTTCCTATGTTGTGAAAGCTATTCATTTGAATTTAATTCAATTCAAGTCTTATCTAAAGTTGGCAATTTCATACAATAAAAATACATAAATAACACAAGCTCCCAGAGCTTTTGACTGAGATAATCATATTTCAAAGAATAGGCCTTCAATATCACCAATAATAAACATGGAGACGCCCCCCATTAAAGTATCTAATGAGAAATGTAAATCATAATTGAAAGGCAATATTTGCTTTACAAGTCTATCATGAACACACAAGAAAGTACTTTACCTATCCCAGCAGCTGCAAGGTAAATTGATGCTGGGCAACCCAATCCCCCGGCACCCACAATAAGGACAGACGAATTCTTCAGCTTTAATTGACCTGCAAACGTAGAATAGTGGAAACAAATGCGTTATGAAAAGGACCCATTTCTCTTGTCTACACATAAACAGAATACCCCAAAGCACACAACAAACAATAAAAACAACCAAACACTTAAAATAAAGGAATGCATTATGTTGTTGCTTCCAAAAGGCAAAAAAACAACAACAAAAAACATGCTCCATTAAATGGATGAAAAGATAAATAATAGATGGCGGATAAAATTATATTCAGAAGAAGGCAAAAGGTTAAATAATTAGCTCAATGCATTTCCTTCAAACCCCTGGAAAGACTATTTACCTGAATTTTCACTTCATGCCATTTTTGTCAATGACAATTAAATAAGACATGAATAAATATTTAACCATTTCTAAGATGACAAAATCTAATCCACAGAAGTATTTTTCAATAATAAATACCAACTCAATCGAGAAAAAACCTCCAACAAAACAATAAGTGTTATGAATTTACCTACGGAACTTGCTATAACCGTCGTAATTCTCAGAATATACAATAACAACACAATGTAACGGCAAAGACTTCCATAACCAGTTTATTGTCAAAATGAAAGACATCAATCTTAACTCTAACACTAAATAACCCACAGCTCATAGCATGTATTGCGACCTGTGTATGTTACATTCACAACCCAATGAAAATAAATTAATAATTATATGATCTTTAAATGGCAAATTTTGTTCGTGAGAAAAAATCCAGTGCTTCCACCTGGATTTGAACCTGCGTCCTCTCAAACCAAAGACGAGTGACTTAACCACTGCGCCACCAGCTTCCCAACAAGATAATATCTACGTTCATGTGTGATAACATGAACAAACATAAACATCTATGCCAGAAGGCAAGACACAATTAGCCCTGTCAATGTGGCTTCAAGACATTTTCAACATACTTTTGACTCCAAGCTCTGGCAGAATCAGTTGACGACTGTATCTGGAAATATCCTCATTTGAAAGCTGGCAACATTCAGTCTGGCTCGGAGATATTTCATCTTGACTGGCATCTTTGATGACCCGTATACTTTCCTTCTGACAAAACCAAGATTACAAAAAGAACAAAGATGACAGTGGCAGATGGAAAAATTCACAAAATGCATTACATAATGCACTTAACATTCCAACATATTTTTCATGTAGACTGGTACTCCACCTAATGGTAGACCCAGGTGGCAGCTCCCAGTTGTCCTGTGACTAGGGTAACAGAAAAGTGTTTATCCGTAAAATGTCATGTATTGACCTCATGGTTATCCAATTTAATGGTAAAAATGATTGGACGTGGTGGGCTAATCATCTGCTCATCTGATATTCCTAAAGCAGTCTTTCCAGCTAAATGTTAGGTGATGAGGGTGAAGTCCTCGTTGACATTTGGATTTACTTCCATTTGTCAAATGCATACACCCTTCACAGCTTGACATATAGCTGACCCCTATACTGCTTTCCGCAGTATAAAGGGACTTGATAAACAACAAAGCCTTTTATCCAAATGAATAAATACTCTTTCTTTCTTGATCGATTTACCTTTTGTACCTTTCGGTGTAAGGCTTATGCATCATAAACAAACTTTCGCCACTG
>JARFNW010048952.1:0-14106 GCA_031763155.1 Dirona albolineata | reverse complement strand
GAAGAAGAAGAAGAAGAAGAAGAAGAAGAAGAAGAAGAAGAAGAAGAAGAAGAAGAAGAAGAAGAAGAAAAAGAAGATAAAGAACAAGAACAAGAACAATGAGAACAAGAGTTGAAAGTAGAGTGAAATATATAAAAATTATGTTATTACAACATCATTCATTCTAAACAAAGGACAAAATACAACTCATTAAGATTGTTTCCCGATAAGTTGTGATTTTATTTGAATGCCAGAATACGTTTGTTGAATTTGATGAAATCAAGAGGTGCTGGGTGATGTCATTTCCGGAAGTCATTATCTGGTGAGATCAACAATTTTGAATAATATTATTTGACAATCATTAGGAAATAAGATATTTTAATTACGATTATTAGCACTACCTTTGCGTGATAGATAGACATTTAACATTTTCATAACCCCAATAATTTTATTTTGTATATTTTGTATGTTTTGGTAATGTACCTTGTGTCGTTGATACAGGTAACCTGAATATTATGGTTTCATTTCATTATGGCGTCGTTGGCCAAGCGGGTAGGGTGTCAGGCTCTAGACCTATTCCGTGGTTCGAATCTTGCAGTGCTTGATGTGACGTTGGGGAAGACGTGTCAGACAAAGGATGATGACTTGACTGGCAATGTGATTTATACCAAACATGTCACCTAAATAATTTGCCTCATTGGTTTTCTCACCAAAATAATAATTTGCCTCACTGGTTTTCTCACCAAAATAATAATTTGCCTCATTGGGTTTCTCACCAAAATAATAATTTGCCTCATTGGTTTTCTCACCTAAATAATGGATACATAAATTTTGTTATCGATGTTTGGTGATTTTTGTTCTTTTGTTTGATTTATTTGTTTGACGGTCATACCAACATCTTATCATTTCGTTTCCCTGCAGCGATTGCGATGCACCGGGTTTGAGACCTGCAGTGTTGGACACAATGTTGGGAAAGACTCGTTACAAAATTATTCATGACTGTACTCGAAATAAAATGAGTACCTGACATTAGGAAGACAATTCACTTTGTAAGGATGTTAGTATGATACGGCCATTTACTCGTTGTTCGCATGTGGGATGTCAATGGACACGGCCTTCTGGCGGAACCGATGATGTTGGAGACGAAAACCTTACATTTCTACTTTTACAATGATCCAATATCATAATTCAATCATCAATGAGAGTATGGAATATTCTGTAGACAGATTTAATAAATCCTATAATGGTGAAACCGTATTTGGAGTGTCAACAATTTAAAAACGGTTCACCGCGTATCAACTTAATTGTTGTACAGGTTGGTTTGAGACATTGAATTTTAGGGTGAAATAAACAGTTATGATTTTATCTCTCTTTTGCCAATATATTAATGTTTTTTATGTGTTTATATCATGCTATATTTTTGGATTGTTTCCTTCCTTACTCTGTTTTAGAATATATCGCGGGTGTGATGGAACAGGGGCGTATCATAAAATTGCAACTTTTCAGGAGAGCCAAAAAACCTTTTCATTTCGTTATTTTTAGACATTGCACCATGATATTTTCCAAGCACTATTTTTGTCATTGCCGAAGACATGGTATCATCACAATTTCAATAAATTTAATATTTTTGTCATTAATTATTAATGATACGTCTTTAGTTGACTGAAAGATCGACAAACACTCGGCGTAACATAATATGATATGCCTTTTGCTTTCTCATCCGTTCCCTCTATTCTTGTATTGAATAATCATGTTACGCCTTTTGCTGTATGAATGTTCAGTTAATTGTAACTGTCTTATCCGTTTATGACAGCATTGTAAACATTATTTCATGCAGACAAAACACAACATGACATATGGCTGGCCCCTACACTGCTTTTTGAGGTATCAAGGGGACTCGATAAACAACAAACAGCAACATATATCAAGAATGCCTCTTTGGTAAAATTACCTCAGTTTCTAGAGCTGTTTGGTGAATACCTGAGGCTACAATACTATGTTGTTTGGTCCTGATATGAGTAATACTGAACAGTGTATTGCATCTTGTACCAAACAAGGTTTATTTGCACAGTGGGCTGATCCCCTGCTTGCCTTAAAATCTTGATCCATAGATTTTCCAGCTCTGTATCAGGCCATGTGTACTAGTGGGGTACAGACTTGCACTCAACCTGGATACGTTGTAGCTGGGTCTGCACTTCGATGCCCTCTGCCTTGTACACTGTCCTCGGTCAGACACAGAGCTGGTCCCTACACTGTTTAATTACGGTATTATAGGGGACAGATAACAAACAACCAAATTATTATAGAATGAATCATGTGGATAACATTTTAAGATGTCATTTCCATTGACTTTCGCAAGAGGAAAAATTAGAAGTGAATAAACTAGGTCCTCACCAACCTTTAGATTTTAATTTAGAACAGTTCGACTGACGTCAAAGACGATCGTTTTTAACCAATCGGTTTCAAAAGTTTGAGTGTCTGTCAGTTTGGATAAATCTGCTTTCTTTTGTTTTTATTGTTTGCTTTTTTCCAAATTGTGATGTTGATTCTACATGGTTCCAAAAATGATAATAAAGATTTGAAACATCTACATGGACAATGCTGTCAGACTGCAGATATATAAAACATTTGGATCGACATATTATATTTTGTCAGAATTAGATTCTAGCTATAGACTTTCAATTGAAAGGCACGATCAGAGAGTGGACAAAATAGACATGTTTGGAATAAAATAATTGACTGCATTAAATTGTGCGATTGAGGGGACATGATGAGTCAGAGGACTCCAGCAATCGGGGCGTGATTTTAAATATTGTGTCAATGTTAGGTGAGGTTGGCATTCAATTAAATGAACAGTTGAAAGCCGCAACCGTGCACAGTATACATCGAGTGCAATAGGACAAGATCGTTAGAAGGTTTTCCCCAGCAACTTTACCTTGCTATTCGGGAAGTACCGAAAACAAATAATGAGATTCCTTATTCACTACTGGAAAGTTGTTTGTCACGGTCCTTTTTACTCACAATAGAACGACCTCGGGGAAATGGAAAACCCATCCAACGGTTTTGACCTATTCAAAATGAGTTGCTTGATTGCATGAAACATGTCTATATAGGTAAAACCCGTTTGCTTGGGTTTTCAAAGTACATTGACAAACAACTTGCCAATGGTGAATAAGGAATCCCATGATTTGTTTTCGGTACTTCCCGAATAGCAAGATCAAGTTGTTGGGGAAAACCTTCTGACGATCTTGTCCTATTCTACATAGACATATTGAAAATAGAACTCAGATTCCCTTTATGGCCATCCTCGCAGACGAGACGACAGACATTTCATGCGTGTCTCAGTTCGCTATTACTATTACTATTACTTTCAGATTTATTCATGACAACAAGCAAGTGGGGGAAACAATATAAATTCGTAGAAGTGAAGGACAGAACCGCATCTGGCCTAAGAAATATTTTGATATCTGAGCTTGATGAAATCGGAGTCGAAAACCTACGAGACAAACTCATCGCCCAAACTTACGATAGCGCATCTGTGATGAGTGGAGACAAACTCATCGCCCAAACTTACGATAGCGCATCTGTGATGAGTGGAACCCACGGCTTACTTTTAAGTTAGTCGTGGTGGAACCTCAAATGGCGTTCAATCAATTTTAAATATTAATTTTCAATATGCACATTTTATTCATTGTTTATGCACATCAACTTGATAAGTAGTTAACTTCTCATATATCAATTGTACGACTGTTGTTTTGTGCAAACATTTCTGGGTTTGCAGAACAGCGCCGGTATTCACAGACCATACGTCAACTGTTAGCACACTTTGGCACAATTTTAGACTTTAAAACTGACAAGGGCAGACCATAAAACTAAAACTAACGAATATGTGCTGCAATTAGCTGGTCCCCAAGAGCCCCTCTTGCCGATGGTTAAAAGAGGGAAGGTGCAAATAGTAGATAGTGGCATGATTTGGTCATAGTATGTCCCACCACAATATACCATCAAAAAGGATCGTGCAGGGAACACTGGAGGGTGGCAGTGGCAGGAGCAGAGGAAGACAAACAGAGTGCTCGATGGACAACATCAAAGACGATCCACCTGGACAGTCCAACCCAGAAACAGAAGGACTGGATGGAGAAGGCTGGTGTGATTATGATGATGATGATGATGATGATGATGTGATGATGATGACGATGATGATGATGATGATGATGATAAATGCCAGATAAGCAGGGGACAAAACAGAAAATAACGACAACAAGATGATGAAAACATGAAAATAATAACACAAATACACATGATGTTATTTCTGCTTAGCCCATTTAATGTATTCAGTACCACTCAGTGGCCGATGTCTAAAGCTGCATATAAAAAACAAATGGCATTGGAAATTATTAGATATGGAGATGATAAAGCTGAGAAATCAGCATACTTATCATACAGTACAATCTCAGATCTGAGGAAATATTATGATTGAAATGAGTATTTATCAATGTGAATTCTTACAAAATCTCACTTGAAAGCTGTCAAGTACTAATCATTATTTTCAATAATATACAAAAAATCTTTGTACAATATAATGATTAAATCCAGTGACATAAAATACACTCATTGACATCAAAAGCAACACTGCTTCAATTTCTTCATCATTGAAATGAAGCAATGAAATTCATATGAACACAATAGTTTTGTTTCATTTTGGTCAGTATGGTCAAGTTTTTCTATCTGATTAATTTGATCAATATCTTTAATGTGACTCAATTTTCCTCATCAGGCAGGCAATTAAGTTAAATTTGGACATTTACTGTCATGTGACCCAATGAAATGTGATGACCAAACTATTGAAGGACGTACCTTCAAGGCTAGGACTAGGATGCTAAAATCATGCGCTTATATTAATCCGATATCAAAAATAATTCTTTCTTACACACAATATGCATTGATAATTCATAGCATCAAAATCAATTATTTCTAAGATGGACTTGGGTCGTTGAAATAGGATGAATTGTGAAAATGAACAAAAATGTGCAGTTGTTGAACCTCTGCACCTTAATACCTGTGCAGGGAAATCAAGTCACAATACAGATATTGAACTTGAGCAATTTATAAAAGCATTGGTCTCAACAGAGAAGAAAAACAACTCTTGTACACATGTAACTAGAGGTATTGATTGCCATGGTCTGAAATTGCAGTTTTAGAGGTCAACCAAAGAATGATAAGAACACATTATATTTAGAGAGAAAAAAAAATAAAATTCTAGAACCACTGCGTTAAAAAAAAAAATGGGATAAAAGTTTCTGAGTAAACACGTTAGGCAGGGAAATTGCCAGGAAACAGAATATTTAAGTAGCTACAGTTGACCAGTGCATGATAGCACGGTAACGTAAAAGGGATATAAGTACCAACAAAAACAATAACAAAAAAAACAAACAAAAAAAAAACCCAAAAGAACAATCCCCCAAAATGTAGGAAGAGCATCCAACCCCTTGCTTAAGTCTTTCAGTTCCCACAATTTCCGTGTTGAAGTCGTTTACGTCTTCAAGCCCTCTAATGCAACCTACATCTAGACCTCAATTTCTGACCAGTTAAAATCTTATCAAAAAAATTAAGGGTTTATTACGATAGCACCGCATTCTATAAATAAATTTCATAACATAGAAGATATATCTATCTAGTATCATACAATACTATCACAGTTTTAAAATAATTTTGCACAGGCACAGACACTTTATTTGCAATACAGTAGAAATCTTGGAATCACAGATAAAAGTTGTTACTAAGTTGCTACACATTTTTAAAACAATATAAGAATAATTGTAAATACACGAGGCCAGTCATTTGCAGACCCTGTGTGTACATATTCAAATTAGTTCAAACCAATGTGTTTATTATCATTTAAGTAAGAGTATCCAAAAATAATTATTTAACAATAAAGGAAAAGTAAATTACAAATAAGTATCTTTTGGTGTCAGACCTGCAAAGCCTGGATTTGAGGAAACAAGGACATGATGAGTTTCAACAAAATATAAACAAAATTTCTTCAACATTTTCTATGCAATTAGATTGACAATAAGTGGAAGAAATTCCTTGCCTTGTAATGGCAATCAAGCTTTAAAAAGCTTTTAATAACAGGATTGGCTCTGATACAAAAACAAAAACGTGTTGACATTTAATAAACTAACAATAAAAATTTTAGGTAAAAGTTTTAGGAGCCTTTCCATATCGTCATGGATGATAACATGTAAAATTGTGATTGTAAATAAGTTGAAAATTTTGATCAGGTAACTAATTTATCAATCTAAAGGCAATTCTATTCTAAAATCATGTCCAAACCACCTTTTGTCTCTGACTAGATTATTACTATGATTGCAAATCAGTTACTTTGTTTTTTAAAGAGTTCATTTACCAAGCATGTAACTAGACAAACACCATTTTAAGACACTTTTATTGCCATAGCAACTAATGAGAACTAGGTAGTAAATTCAACCTAATCTACATAAGATATGTTTTGTAAAATTAAACACTTATTGTAAATAGTGCCAAAAAATAATGCAGTACGAATTCATGAATTTAAAGAGCACAACCATGCAATTACAGTCATACAATACTGAAAAAAAGTACGGTAACCAGTTGTTCACTTGTAAAAGATTGAAGAGTTGTGGTGATGACTCTTGTTAGGATTCGAAACCCTGAAAGACTACAAACAAGGGGGTAATAATACAGTGCAATCTGGACACATCCTCATCTCACCTGGACTATGGATATTGTACTGATACAATGAGAAATAGCCACTTACTTCATTACAAATTTAACATTGCCACTTAGAGGACACAGGTTTTGATTTTAAGATCATGTATATGATCTGAGTATCAGTATCATTGAAAGTGAATATAGATATATTTTGACTGCACTGTAATATTACTAAGCCCTTTCCGTCTAACTGAAAGTGTGAAAGTGTAAAAAATAGTAAACTCATAAAATGCATCTTAGTCTAGAATAAGATCAGAGGATATAAAAAGTGTAAATATAAAATTTTATTCTTTTTCTATAAAACAAAACAAACAAAAAACGAATAGACTCTTTCCCACACCGGATGTTAGTCAGCTGTCCGTATCATTTTCATTTTTGAGAGGTCAAGGATTGATAAAATTCCACCATGACTTTCCAAGCTGTGGGTGCCATGAAGCCCTCTGGCGGGTTGATTCCTTCACGAGCCATCTTGCGCATTTTGGTACCGGAGATAAATTCAAAGTCTTCACGTTTTTCTGGGTCAAAGAAGTCCATAGCCTTTTTTCTGGCGTTGTAGGCAGCCACTCTGAAGGGAACAATTTCCAGCTGTGTTAAACCTGGTGCCATTGTTAGAACCTGGTGAAGACGAGAGAAAAAAGATTTGTTGGATGTAGGGTAAATTCAACAAGCGATAAATAAAATTTGGTGACAAAATATACAACCCATGTGTGCGTATGTGTGTACACATATGAATTGTTTTTTCAGTTGGCAAATGCAAAGGTGTGTATGTATTCAAATGGTCGCAAATTTTCCTTTTTTCAAAATTACAAGGAAAAAAAATATTTATTTATTATGTATATATTCTATATCAACAATAAAGTAAGTTTAACTTAAGAATATTCCACTGTATATTGAAAAAAAACCCCAATGTCTCACCTTTGCTCCGTGTGTAGGGTCATATAAATCTTTGCCTGTACCTGGGTGGGGCATCCCTGCTGGATCCCTGCCCACTATGTAGAAGTTGGCCCCTGTGGACATTCTCGCCTTGGCATGCCATTGAACCTCTGTGGGACCTGCATACATCATAGGTGATGGGAAGATGGCTAAGACTGTAGAATCTGGATCCAGCACACCCTCCTCCATGATGGCTTTGTGCTGTTTCATACGTACTTGTAATGGGACATCGTCGTCTTTGGTCCAACCCCCTGTGTGTGAATATGCGAGTTTGACAATTATGAAGACAATTCAGATAAGAGTGTTCTCGATAATATAATGTATTCATTCATCACTAAATTCAACCATGATTTGTGTTTTGCATTTTTCTGTTTTATTGCTTTTGAAATAACAAAAAATGTTGGCAGCAGGATGAGTCTCAGATAAAAAATATCTTAGATAAAGTAATATTTAACCGATTTAGTTTTGCTGCAACCTATTGGACTTAACTGCCTAACCTTAAATCTGAAGTCTTCATTGATGCTCAATTCATTACATATTATGACTAGCCACTAAAGCTACGAGACATCCATACATCAATGTGTTCTATCAAGTGATTAATACACTTATTATTACATGAAGGACACACACGTACCTAAAGGATGCAGCAATAAGACAGGTTTCTTGTAGCCACGTTCCAGTAGTGTCTTTTTGGTGTCAGTCATGAGGAGAGCATGGCCGTTGTGAACAGGGTTTCTGAGCTGGAAGGCAAACACTGCATCTGCCTGAAAGATCATGAAAATCAAGACATTGTCACAAATAGGTTCAAGCCTCTATCATTATTTGATATTTCTCTTTCATCACTTTCTTTTTCATCACTCAACGTTGCATGAACCTCTCATGGAGAGAAGGGTACCAGGAGGGAGTGAGAGTGTAAAGCAGTGTAAATGATGATAAATAACTGATAATAAAATGATTATTCCTTAAAACTAAAGGAGAAACAACTAAACCAAAAAGAACACAATAATAATATCCTTACCCCTTTCTGCCTGAATTTGTTTCTGAGTTCCATGGGCGTAAGTCTGTATTCGTCCAAGCCGTCATTCCAACGTATTCTATCCAACACCTCCAGTTTCCCCCCTACCAACCAGTCTCCACTCTCCATTATCATCTTAATATATGGGTGGTTCGGGTGAGTGGTTCCAAACTGCCTTGCACATCTTTCTTCCTTGTTGTGAGGATAAAACTCTGGATCCCTCAGGATGGCAATGTCTTTACCCTCGTACGTCAACGTAAAGGCGCCTTGTCCCTGTAATCTCTCTTTGTCAGCCGTCTGGACTGGCAGCACGAGGGGTATGGATTGGTTGACTGCACCAGCTTCAAAGATAAATATTTACATTGATTGGTAAGACAAAAACAAAAACAACAAAAAACAAACACACAAAATCAAAAAAGAAAAAAAAAGAAAAAAAAAAGATATCTATCATTATAATGGTGACTAAAATATACCAAACTCAATCAGTCCAATGGATGTAGAGGTTGGGAGTGTATTAAAATTTGACTGCCTTCCATACTTCCAGATTGTACAACCAATGTTAGTTGTTTAATCCATTTTATACATTTAAACATTTAATCACAGCCCTTTTTGTAACGAATCTCACAGTTGATGATGGAAGTCCTTTCAAAGAGATGATGCTTCTGATTCAAACTTCTCATTGGTTCAATCTATAACTATAAGTAATGAAAGCAGGACCCACGTATGAAAATATTTCCCCGGTCCAAATCATAGACTTACCATCTAATAGACAGCCAAAGTGTTGACACTGAAGATACTCCTTTTCCTTCATGAAGCCACCAATAGGTGATGCCCATCCTTCTGACAACACTTGAGTCCACTGAAGGTCAGTCTGTTTGATTCGAAGATTATTTTTTTTTAATCAAAAAAATTAAAAACAGTGAAATAAACTAGCCTTTAAATGGATCACATGCACAGCACATTCTCTTTGAATGAAGAAACAACGCCTTGATTTGAATATGGGACATCCACATCATAAAACAACTATATTAAAAATGGTGCTACGGATGATGTCTTTACACTTTCGTTATCTCGTTTAACTATAGTCAAAGCCTGTTCCACGCCTTGCCATTGCTGACATTGACTATACCGTACTTGAAGTCATAACATTAATATCACCAAGATAAAATGTGAATACAGAAAAATACCGCTGGAGCATTCATTGAGAGTAATTACCCTTGCACTGAAAGCCTACTTTTGCTATCTACCCAATTTATATAAAAAAAACTCAATCTGCATCTTTTAACCTCATATCTTTGGTTTATTCTTTCAATGGCTCTTCTTTGATTCCATGTAAAACAAGCTCCATATCATACTATGAATTATAATGAATAAACCACATACACTACTGTTTAGCACCCGGATTCAGATTCAGACTACAGTCTAGATGAAGTAAGTGTCGAGTATTTCAACAAGCTTATCTATTGCTAGTATACAAGATAGGATTTTAGAAAAATAAGCATGTTATTTTTCAGATTTTCCACGAATGAGTGGCAACCAGATCGTATTAGAGTCAACAACTGGTGGCAGCGAAAGTGTTAAGACATTGGAGCATGTTTTAAAAATAAAACAAATGCTGTGGGTTGAATTAGCATTACTAAAAGGTGACATATCCTCTCATAGAACATCTTCCTTGAGGAGATAGAGATATGCACTTGTTCATACCTTATTGATTTCCACCTTTGGCAGAGAAGCAGCTTCCTCACAGGCTTCTTCGCGTCTGTTTTCATGGACAAAAAGCTCCCTGACTTGATGAAGAGCTCCACGAGGGACAATATCCTAAATTGGAAAAAAAAGAAGATAGTTGTAAGATAGTTTTAGATAGTTTTAGATAGTTATAAGACAGATATAAGATAGTTTTAGAGTTATAAGATAGTTTCAGATAGTTATAAGATAGTTATATGTATATAACTTGTATCAATACAAGTTTCATTAAAAACTTGTGGAATAAAAGTAATGACCAACGACACCCGTGTAATATCTTCTATATGAAATATCATGCCAAGCCAATTTTCAATCTGAAAGCACGGCCCAGATGACAAATTGAGATTCATTGCTACAGTGCAGCAAAAGGGAGCAAAATGAAAGAGACAATAGAAGCCAAAAAAGACAAACCTCATCAGCTAACAGGCCGACAATCTCCTGCACACACTCATCCACGGAAATCTCTCCAGCTTTCAGGTTGACATCAGGGGTCTCAGGAGCTTCATAGGCAGAGTCCACACCAGTAAAACCTGAATGGAGGTAAAGTAAACTTTCATCATTGTTTGTTTGCTTGTTAGAAGAGGATGCAGTAGGTCATACAGTGCTTAGAAATAGTTAATAGTAGATATAGTCAAACTTCAAGAACACAAAACAGGAGAGCATAGTAAAAAAAGCCATAAAATCTCAGCAAAAACTCTGGTTTTGACGACATCTAAACAGAGTCAGGGAGTGAGTGAGAAAGTTGTATTTGCTGTGTATGTTGCAATAAATATTAATGGCACTCTCATTTAAGACAAATCTTTAAAATATAGATTATTAATATCAAAATCCTAAAATAAAAGTGACAACAACTGACCATGTTGGAAAGTGTCGCTACATCTAGATTTTTAACAATCAATAGTCGTGAGACAGTGTTTTTTTTATGTTTCAAATGTTTTACTGTTGACTCAGGGGTCATCCCAATAATTCCAATCATCAATGAACTGAGGGAAGAATGAATACAATTTGTATGTATCTGTTTGTTTGTTATCTGGTCCCTTTAGAACCGTAATTAAACAGTGTAGAGACCAGCTGTGTCTGGCCGAGGACAGTGTACAAGGCATCAATGCCCAGGCCCAGCTAAAACGTATCCATGTTAAGGGCAAGTCTGTGCCCCACTAGTACACATGGCCTGATACAGAGCTTGAAAATCTATGGATCAAGATTTTTAAGGCAAGCAAGGGATCAGCCCACTGTGCCAATGAACCATCTTGTTTGATACAAGAAGCAATACACTGTTCAATATTACTCATATCTGGACCAGACAACACAGTATTGTAGCCTCAGGTGTTCACCCAATAGCTATAGAAACTGGAAATTTTACTAAAGAGGCAAGCCTCTCTATATATAATTATATGCCAAAATTCAGACTTCCGATACATTTCTACTGGTCATTTATAAGACATCCGGTTCCAATAGTATAGGTTAAAAAAGGATAATATGTCATGAATAGAATTCCATCTTTTAGAGATGAGATGAAATTAATATATAATATAATATAATATATATATTTGCTTCTAATTTCCAGCTGTTTTAAGCAATACTTTTTATAACCTTGTTTTTTCTTTTTACACTGTTTTCTTCTCAAAGTATGGACCCAATAGAACCTTATTGAAATACTTTAAATATTGTTTTTCTTGTTCTCAGTAAAGATTTAGTCACAAGGATTCACATTTTCACATCAAGATGGATTCTTCTCCAGAGGAGATTTTTTACGACACAAGTCCCCAAGTTAACGATGAAGGTATGTTGATTAACGACCATGTTTTTATTGTTTTTATTTGTTGTTTGACGTGATATCGAGAATGCTTGCTTTATTCAATAACTACCGTTATTGAGGCTTAAAAAGATTAAAGTGTATATATATATATGCATTGCTTGTTGTTTGACATAACATTAAAATGTTTGATGTAATCAACAGGGGGATTGGATTATAATGCTGAACATCAGAAAGAATTTATATATATATGAGATTTATATATTCATCATTATATGATAAATGCATGTTAATTGTTAATGAACATATGAAGTTGGAGATACAAACAGAGAGGAGGGGGAAAGGGGTGGGAGGAGTGCTTATAAGTGTAAATTTGTGACCTGTTAATATCCTGAAAAGTGCAAAATGTTGTAGTATTTGACAAATATTTCATTTATCCGTAAGTGCTTGTCTTCTAGCCACATACATTTTTGCTCTCATCTGTAATCCACTTGATTAAGCCACTTGAAGATGAGTAGTAGTGGAGTGTATAAATATCCCTAGTGCGAGACCTATTTAAGAGGTTCATCTTGTGACAAGTTACTGCGTGTTAAAGAGGTGTTTTCATTCAGGAAGTTATTTTGTTTTCAAATTGAGAATGATGATATTTGATATTTAGTACATTCTTTTTCAGTTTTGGATGCTTTTGAGGTATTTGAGAAACTTATTCATTCTGAAATGGTTTAGGTTTTGAAATATGATAATCTATTATTGCTAATCTTGGATGCATGATTGATGACATCTACTGCTTGCATGGATAGCAAATCTGTTTTGTCCACTCTGAATAGAAATAACATTTATGACTTTACTCAACACTATTGTCTCTCAAATAATTTCACTTCTCTTGTGCATTTTTCTTAAACGTTAGCCTAGTTCATCTTCACGAATTGATGACTTCTAGGGAAATAGTTTTAGTGGTTCGTCCATGATATTTTAGAAATTTATTCATGCTGTGAAATGTGTTTTTTACATGTTTCTTAATACATCTTTTGCTTTCAAAGAAAAACATATGTTTTAAAAGAAATATTTTTGTTCAATCATCATTATCATAGTATCATAATTTCTTGAATGTTTTTACAAGGATGTAAATAATCCACACTTACTCTGCTTTCAGATTTTTAAAAATACTTAAAATCAGAGACAATCTAAAAGACTTAATGATTTTTATCTTATTCGTACTCTGTTTTCAGATAATTTTTCATTTACCATTTATGCCATTGAGTAGTAATAGTGTTATGAATATCTTTGTTTCTCTGAAAATGTTTGCGTGTGTGTTCACCTGCCCAAGTGGAACAAGTCCTTGGACTGCATCCAAAACAAATGATTTTATATACTGTATTTTTCAGGGGAGAACAGTGGAAATATGGACCAAATCCCGAAGGATGACAAACATGTATATTTTGAGCTGGAAAAGCAGAACCACTCTGGCAGCTTTGAGAATGATGAGGAAATAAGCCAAGAGGACAAATTCAAGACTGCAAAAACAGACATAGGCGTCTTCAGAAGACCAACTATTGAAAAAGCCCAAGTCAATGTTGCAGATAGACTTAAGTTGTTTCAGAAAGGTGCAGTTAAAGGTTAGCAGAATAATAACTTGTAATTGTAATCTCATCATATAAGGGGTATCATATTTCAAAGATGTATACATTTTTCTCATGTGTTTCACTATTAGGTAACAATTGTTCAGCATGTGTCCAGACCCCTTGGGTTCTATAGTCCGAAAACTGACTGTATTTCCTTTACCTGGCTTATTTAATTCATTACGGGCAAGTACAGAGAAATCTGGGTTTCCTCTTTCATTCAGTCTCTGTGGATGAATGCCAAGGTATCTCTGTTACAATTTTAAACACTGTCTATAAATCCAATCCACGTTTCTGATCAAAAGATT
>JARFNW010048840.1:0-24003 GCA_031763155.1 Dirona albolineata | reverse complement strand
TCTAAAATTTCAATAGAGAGGGGTGCTTCCTTGCTTTTTTCATAGAGGGATTTATTGGTGATGGTGGTTGGATAATAATATTAAGCACCCGTCGGATCTGTTTGCGGTGAAAGGCATCCAGTTTTTCTTTGTCTGCTTTCGTTGTTTTATAGAAGATATATATTGTATCATATTTTCACAAAACCCACTGGGCTCGCCACCGGCTTGTCTTTAATCCCTAATGCAGAGTCTTTCTAGCATGTGTTAGGTGATGAGTGGTTTAAGTCCTCATTGAGATTTGGATTCACTTCCATTTGTCATGTGCACCCTTCAGAGCTTGACATATGGCTAGCGCTACACTGCTTTTTGTGGTATAAAGATAAACAACAAAATTTTCACAACGGACAAATTCCCCAATGTATCTGTTTTCAATGGGCGGAATGTACCAGTATTGGCAAAGAAATTAGAAATATAAATTGAAGCACCCAAAGTCATTTTTTCAATATAGATAGAAGGCTCTAACTCTATATCTTTCTAGCCTTTCAATAGATTAGATATGATGCTTGTTCTCCCATCTTGATTTTGTTTAGAATTTTCCACGCAATTGCAAACAAAAATAACTTAGATAACCTTTTATACGTATATAGTTGCTGAATAGCAAGGACAAACTTATTCCCAAACTCAACAAACTGCAAGTTTAAAAAAAAATAAAAATCTTTATCCATAGCCATATCATCGTGACTCAGTGACTGCAAGTTATCTTTGCTTTGTAATGATCACGGTTGTAAGATGATGAAAGTTGTGATATAATCTAAAAAATCTTGACCTAAAAGGAGAAGTGAGAAAGATAAAGATTGATCTCATTTTGTGCCTCAGTGAAGTGATGATAGTGATGGACACACCTAATATAGTCACATGCAAAGATACATAACCTGACACTCATATCATGATGTATCACATGATTTACAACATGTGCCTTAGACTATGAGGGCCTCACCATGGGATATGTGGGATTGAATAGTTACAACTTTCTTCATACGTGAGTGAGATTTGAAAAATATCCTTTTTGATATTCACAGGAAATGCTTACAATTGTGGATCTTTTTTTAATTAAAGAAATGTTGTGCAGTGAATTATGCCCTTTGAACTTGAGATTTTAAGTATTTTTATGTGATATATATATATCTGCTCTGTGGCTGTTTGAAATTTAAAGGGAGCTGTTAACTTAAAAACATGGTGTACCAACTATCTGAAATCTCAGATTTAATATGTGAGGAAAAGTTGTTCTCTTTGGATTTGTTTAAAAATCACAGGTATAATCGTTTTCTTTTCTTTTATACTTTTGCCATTGCTGTTGTTTTTTAAACCTATGATTAAAATTATTTTGGTCATATTGTTTTATCTGCTATATATCTGCTCTGTTTTTATTCTAATTCTATTGAAATTTATAGAGTTTTAAACTTGAAAAAAAACCCCTATATCAACTCTATCTGAAATCTCTGAATTATTATGTGAGGAAAAGTTGTTCTTTTTGTATATATATAATATATATTATAATGTATTTAAAATTAAAAGTCACCGGTGTAATCTTTTTCTTTTCTTTTTTTTACTTTTACTTTTACCATCAATATTATTGGAATGTAATAAGTCGGGATGTCTTATTTTTAATTCATAGCAAAAATTCTCTTTTTTTTTCTTTTTTTCTTTTCCTTTTTTTTTCTTTTTTGAATTGATTTGCTTTCTTGTACACCCCTACCCCCCTTTCTTTGTGATTAACTTCTTTCATCTAATGACATTGATATAGATATATCTATATATATATATAAATGATTTTTTTAATGTAATCATTGTCATTCAGCCTGTATGAGCCAAGAGAGCTATTTCAGCGTCTCTAGTAAATAATGGCTGGCAAAATATAAGGTTGAAATATATATGATATAATGTGCCTATTTTTAAACACTGTTTTTCTTCTTGTTGCCGATCTAACGTTGACCTGTCTGTCTTATTATGATATAAGTTCAGCCATCATGACTTAACATAGTCATTTTTAATTTTGTATTTCACAATTACTGTCTATCAAGAGAAATGTAGTGTTGATTATAACTTTTGATTACAAGATATGCTACATTTGATCATGTCTGATCCTGAGTTATGTTGAATTTCAACATTGTGGAATACGAGCTCTATGTCTTCATACCTTTGAGTCTTGACCATCTGATTTATCGTCATTTTGTTAATTATTACAATTTACCTACTGTTCTGTCCTACTCTCCCTCCCCAATCAAATCTCTTAATATATGTCTTTTTGTTTTCTTTTTTTGAAGATCAAAGAATGCAGGTCACAAGCTCGACAAGTCAAAAATTCGACTTGTCATCCTCGCAGATTCAGATCGAGGAAGAACGCCATTTTTTGACTCAGAGGCCATCAAACTTGTGGAGGATGTAGAGAAGGTGAGCTAACTAAAGTAAACATTTTTCATGTAGCAAATGTGTTACTGTAAAGCGCTGAGAGCTAGAGCACAGTGATGATCTTGTAAGCGCTATATATAAATGTCATTCATGATCATTTATGACAAAGAAAGCAGTTGTAGTTTTGTTTGTTTGTTTGTTTTTTTAAAGAAAGGAATTTGTAAATTGGAAATGATTTTGTCTTTCTCAAATCAAAAGAGTATAATTCCTTAGAGACTACTGAATTTCCATTTATAAATACCTCCCAAAATTGACAGATAAGTTTGACTAATGATTTGAGAATGAAATAATTTTTTAATATTTTTTTTTTCTTCTCACAGAAAACATCCAGTCTCCTGAGGTCAGCCCCTAAAGCCGTCCTCAACAAAAAACATGGATCCAGCGCATCGAATGACTCTGGGATTCCATCCAAAGATGGACCAAAATATCGGGTATGCATTTTCATTCATCATTATAAACGAGTTGACTAAAACTTACTTCATATCCCGTCGTCTATGTTGTATAATTGTGATTTTACTCATGACGTAGTGCTGAGATGCTTGTCAAATTTAGAACAGACAAAGAAGGAATCTGTAACCACCTTTCGGGAAGGAATGTGTAACCACCTTGCGGGAAGGAATGTGTAACCACCTTTCAAGAAGGAAACAAAACAAGACGTTTCGACCAAAGTTGACTAAAACTCACTTCATGTCCCGTCGTCCATGTTGTACAATTGTGATTTTAATCATGATGTAGTGCTGAGATAATTGTCAAATAAAGAACAGACAAAGAAAGAATATGTGTGCAGCTTCCGAGAAACAAAACAAAGTGAGCGGCTTTTTGACCAAAGGCCTTCGTCTAGTGACGGAATAAAGAGGGACGATTACATTAAAAACTTTGGCGTGGGGGCAACGACATGAAGAAGGCAATATCATTGAAAAGAAAAAAGAATTTAAGTGAAAATCAAATATTTGATTGTTATGTCATTAGTCATAATTTTTTTTTCCTCATTTCTTTCCGTCTCCAGTTCCAAAAGCTGGGCAGTGATGTTAAGGTCTTGGAGGAGATGATGTTTGGCACCGTGCCCATGGCCTACAGGGGATCTTCTCTCAAAGTCCATGTTCTAAGGTGATCATTTTATCTAGGATTATGGTTATTATTGTTTATATTATTATTGATATTGTTGTTATTATTATTATTATTTTTTATATTATTAATTATATTGTTGTTATTATTATTGTTATTATTATTATTATTATTATTATTATTATTATTATTATTATTATTATTAATATCATTATTATTATCATTAGTGTTATTATCATTATTAGATGCCTCAGGTAGTGTTTTCCTGACATTTTTTTTGGTCAAGCTTTCATACAATGCCTCCACTTATTTGGTACTCCATACCACTAAACAAGGTGCGTTGAACGTAGAGTAATCTTACTTTTTTGCCTTCCTGAATTCAGATCTCCCCACAAGCTGATGATTACTCAGATCTTTATCCCGGAAAAACCGAGGGGAGATTCACTATGGTAAGTATTTAAGTATTCATTAGAAACTTTGGTTTCCTTCTTTAGCTTTTGTAATTAACTGTCAGGTCTGGTCTTAAGGATTCATTTTTTAGATTCTGTTACGTAGAGTAGAAATGAATTGAAAGTCATAGAAATTTTGATGTGTGGTAGCTTAGATCTGGTTATATATATATATATAATTTAAAGAACCCAATGAATTGTTGGTAAATTTGATAATTTAACATTTGAATTGGATGAATAATCATGACGAGCCAACTCATGACTTTGGTATCGTGTAACGCGCTTCAGTGATTCAGTTAAATAATATTTTGCAAAGTCAACAGGAACACCATGGAGTTCAGCGTTTAAACAGTTTTAATGTGTCTCTTTGTGCAAATATTATGAAAATTATATTAATTTAAATTGAATTGCACTGCATTTGTGATATTTTGTGCACCAGTGATGGTGTTGTTACTTATTCATTCTTATTTATTGTATTCTTTTTTTCTTCTTGTTCTTCTTCTCAAGTGACCTTGAATCAGACTCAATGAGTCTGGTCAACTCAATGGTGGATCTGTCCTCAGGCGAATCCTTCTCTATCAGAAAGTACAAGGAAGCAAATAGTGAGTCAAATGCCTCAATGAAATAAAAGATTAGAGATTGTATTTTGCACAAATAATTTTTGATAATATTATAAAAACTTTAAAAAAAAAATGTTTACCAAAATCAATTTCAGTTGAGGCCTTTTAAGTTTTACAAATAATTTTTATTTAAAAAAAAATTTAACCAAAAGTTATAGATGGATTTTAAAAGTTATCTATCAAATCTTGAATTGCTATGATCTTGTGTAATACAAAATATTTTATATTGACCGTGAACCCTGACATTCCCCAGATAAGACCAAACCGGTTGATGTTCCTACGACAGACTATTCTGACTATGGCACAGATGAAGATAATGGATTTGCCTCTTGTAAGTTTACAACCAGAAGATGTAAAAAGAAGTATTCAAAAATCAATGAGTGAATTTCTTTCATATATTACCGTATTTGATCTAGTTGTCGCTCATGCTCTAATTTCATACTCCTCTTACTTTTTCTTCTTCCTTTTTTTTGCATGCTGAGACAAATATAGCAGTTGTACAATGAGACACCTGTGGTTATTAGATAACTGTAGATAACTAAATAGGGGAAAAAACCCAAATTAATTTTTTTAATGAACTATCATAAACAGATAACAACAAAGGAGTTTAGTAGGACAGAGGGGTCACTGTCTAGAACAATCTTTGTAATAGGACAAGATCATTAGAAGATTTTCCCTAGCAACTTGACCTTGCTCTTCGGGAAAAAAATAAATCATGAGATTCCTTAATAACCATTGGAAAGTTGTTTGTCACTGTAATTTTAACTCACAGTAGACCAATCTCTGGGAAATGGAAAACTTACTAAGCAAACGTTTTTCACTTATTATCTGAGGATTATGATAGTTAACGCTTTTGAAAAGATATCATCACACAGTATCAGTTTGTCTAATTTAAATCATAAACATCCCACATTCATATGTACCATCATTTAAAGAAATCATGCCACAAATGGTCAAATTTATTTTACTTTTCAATTTCAACATTTAAATTTTTTATTTATTCCAGGGACGTCCAGTGGAAGTTTGCCATCCTCGTTCCCGTCTCCAAATAACAACAGTCTGAGCAGCTACAGCAGTTTGCACAAGAGGTGGATGCGGTCGCAGACAACGTCCTTCAATAATCATCAGAGGAAACCAATGGTGGAATCCAGTCTGTCTTCCGAGGTGAGTGCATTGTGGGAGGAAGAAAGCTTTAACGGAAAAAGACAATACAAGTTTGAAATCGATTTCAATGAGACTTATTAGCATCGTTTTTTTGGATTTTTTGCTTGCTATTTATAAATCATTTATTATTTACTTTGAAAAAGAAATGATTTTTTTTTTGCCAGGATTTATCTAAGTTTCTCAGTTGATTGACATTAAGAAATTATATATCCTTAACTAGTTGTAAAAAAAAAAAAAAAGATTTGAATCATTACAATTTTAGAGTACATAATACTTGATACATTCACACACACACACACACACACATCCCTGCCCCTCACACACACACACACACACACAAAACAAACCTGCTCTCTGCGGTCTTATAATTCTTATCATTTTTTTTATCTCTTGATTTGAAGGAGTGGATGGTTTAATGGTGATCATCATATATTTCTTTTCTTTATAAGGGCAAAAGATAAATTTTATTTTATGCTTTGTGCTAGACAACAAGGTACTACGAAGTATTCCTATTGAAATAACAGAAAGATAAAGGTGGATTGGATACATGCCTTTTTATCACTTTACAGGGCTCGTCAAAAAGGGGGAGGCGTCAAAAGCTGGGCATCGCCATTTTGTTCGGGTCACATGACGAGAAAGACGAGCAGGCCATCCAGTAAGATTCCATATTGTTGTTACTATGTTTTAATTTTAATAGGCTTTAATCATACTGTGATTGTGAGGATATTGCCTACTGCTTTTTATTTTTATTTTCGTCATATGTTTTTTGATAAAGGGGAATTCCGAAACGTTATTTGTTGTACTTTGTCAATAATAGAAGCCTATGTTATATATATATATATCTATACCACTATGTTTTACCTTTTACCTGGCTTCCAGCCACCTTACTTTTGATTTTTCTACGACTATAGAATAGATTTGAAAACTAAAAACTAAAATTGATGATCAAGTAAATTATGTTTTTAAAAATCCAAATTTATGTGGACAGTTTTTAATTTGCATACCTCATCTGGATTTAATCATTACCATTTGTTTTGTCTCCGAGAGAATGAGGTCATGAATCCATTCTTCCCACATTACATGATGCATCCATTGTACTTTTTTCTTTATCAATTTCCTTTCTACCTCTTGGTGTAAGGTTAAGTGAGGACAAACTTTTGCTGTTGATCTCTATCCAGTCTTTGATCCTCTTTGCATCCAAATACCTACACCCGTTCTCTTTTACTACCTCTGGTATTGTTATCCATTGTACTTGATCATTGAATCTATCAAAAACAGTGTTGATGTTATTGAAATTGAAATAGATTGTATGACTGACTTATTTTCAAAAGATTATTTGATTATTAAATGATTATTTATTTATCTTTAATAATGTAATAGTCACGATTTATGATATATTCATATTACAAAATCATTGTCATATTTTTTTTCTTCCTCAGTCAGTTTCAGAGCTTTGTGTTTTCCCATTTCACATTAATCGAGGCTCACGTTGAAAGGTTGAGGGCTGTCATTGAGAAAGCTTACTTCAATCTGAAGACTTTCTTATTGAACACTGTGGAGGTAATGATACACATATCGTGATTTGGTTTGAACGATTTTAAGTTTGCATCGTTCTTTTTTGGTTTGATTGTTCTCTGTGTGAAAAAAATATTGAAAGTGAAAGATTGGGGAGCTGGTGGCGCAGTGATTAAGCCACTCGCCTTTGGTTTGAGAGGTCGCGGGTTAAAATCTCTGGGGTTCTTTCTCTCAAGACCTTGATCACACTTTGCGGTGCTGAACTGCGGCTCACGCCTGGGTTTTTCCGGTCTACCCTCGGAATAGACCCTAAAGACAAATTTCCCCCGGGGATGAATATAGGGAATTCTTTTTTCTCCTTTTCTATAGCATTTGTCATGAGTTTTGTCATGTTTTTAAAGTTTTTTTAATGTGTTTTTAAATTGTAAAGTGCCAATGAGCCTCTTGGTGATTTTGATTCTATACGTTATATGTAACTAATATATCTATTATTATCTTATGGTCTCATGTTCTTAACGGGGATTTAAAATACGATAATATGGTATTTTCTTTTTCTTCTTTTTTAAAAATACGTCCATATACTGTAGGGTTGGCGTTATGGTTCAGTGGTAGCGAGTCAGTCTGCTGTTGTCGGCAAGTCGGTGTTGCCGCAGCAGGCATGGGTTCAATCCCCCCCCCCCCCCACCCTTTTGACAATCTTTCTTTCTTTCTTTCTCACTGGCACTGTAACGTTTTAAAATACTATAATTACTTCTATACTATTATTCCATGCAACATTATAGGCCTTAGACCAATTCCGCCAAGACGTTTACAACCTGTACATGGCGCCGAGATTGGAAAAGCCGGTGTGGCTGTCGATGATGTCATCCCCAATGAACCGACCGGAGCTGTGTGAGAATTTCATGAAGGAGTTCAACTCTCTAGTGACGCACTACGACAAGAAGGACTGCAAATTGTGAGTTAAACTTTTTGTCATCTGTTCCATTTAGAACCGTAATTAAACAGTGGAGGGACTGTGTCTGGCCAAGGACAGCAGGGTACACGGCAGAAGGCATCGATGTGCAGTCCCAGATACAAATGTATCCAGGTTAAGTGCTAGTCTGTGCCCCACTAGTACACATGGCCTGATACAGAGCTGGAAAATCTATGGATCAAGATTTTTAATGCAAGCAAGGGACCAGCCCACTGTGCGAGTAAAACTATATAAAAAAATAGATAAAGATGTGTTTATAGCTGTTTCCCCGTACAAATTCAAGCTCACAGACTTAATACCATTTAATACCCAGCATGCCGTTCAATATCCTTCTTAACTCCCAAAGGGCGCAAACAATAGAACGACTCTAAGGCAAATCAAACAAACAAACTGACAATATATTATTTCTCTGCTTGAATCAAGTGAGGTAAAATGTGTGAAGAGTCTTTCCCAAGGACTCAAGATCGGTAACCTCAGCCAGGATTCGGACGCGTGACCTCTCGATCTGGAGTCGAGTAGCCTTATAACTTGGCTACAAACAATGTTTCTTAATACGCCACACGCTGCCTGTTAGGCGCGAATACAAATTTTGGACAAGGACAAAAGCTGCTTACAACCTAATGTGGTTTTTAAAGGGCAATTTCTTCACAGCCTGTTTGCCTACTTATCAGATCAGATCATGCCTTTGATTTGACGACTTCCCATTTTAAAATTATTTTTCTATTCTCCCAGTTTTGTCAGCACCTTGCTGTCGGCCGTACTCACGCAGCACCTGACTTGGGTTGCCACGGTAACCCCTGCTGGTGCTTCTCCCACCACAAAGTATTTGGAAAAACATTCGGCTAAATGGGTGAGCACATATTATGATTAAAGGGAATATTAGATAATTACGGTTAATCTATGTTTGCTGAAATAAAATAAAATTTATAGTGATAGTAAGTGATTTGGTTTTTTATTTATAAAAAGTTAAAAACATTTTTTCTACAGCTTGCCTGAGACTAAGAGGACGCTTTTAGTCTTTTAAAAAAGATATACCCTGAAGACAAAATGTCCTTGCGGACAAAATTATGGACATTTTATCATTATCTTTTTCTTTTATTTAGTTTGTGGCTTTGGCCTTCTTTACATCTAAAAAATAAAATTCCTTTTGTGATTTTTCCCCCTTTCAGGTTGAGGCTTTGGCCAAAACACATCCGTACAATCCGCTATGGGCACAACTTGGGTGAGTGCCTCTACCATAGTCTGGACTATAAAATCATTGATATTAGTTAGTTACCCTTGTCTTTTGTTGTGAACTATTCCATTAAAGGAAAAACTACCTTTTCGAGTAAATATCTATGCATCAGTCCAATAAGACGCATTCATTGTAGATGGTCTTTGAATAGGAGATGATGCCTTTGATATCGGACAAAAAACTTAAGATTGTAACTTTTTAGAAACAAACAAATATAAACAAGAATAAATTTATATGAATTATTTAGAAGCCTTATGTATTTTCAGATTCAACATTTTAGAACAAACAAATATAATTGAGCCAAAATTTGAATTGTCTAGAAACCTTATGGATTTTCAAATTGAAACTTTTTTGAACAAACAAATAAAATTGAGCCAAAATTTGTGTTATCTAGAAACCTCGGCAACAGCAACAGAATTCTTTGTCTTTTGTTTTCTCCAGAGACATATTCGGTGCCATCGGACCACCTCTGAAGATTTCCCGGACCATTGTGGTGGGCAAGAAAGCGGATCTAGTCAAGCGTTTCCTCCACATTCTCAGCTACTTCATTCGCTGCAGCGACGTTCAAGAACGGGAAAACCCTTGCAGTATGAGACAAATCCTCAGTGACCCGCCCGTCGAGGAAGTGTTATCTCCTACGCTGAGTGACAAAACTGTGATCAATGGTTATTCCAGTGATGATAAAAATTCTTTTCAGTCGCCTTCGTGCAGCCAGCAAGCCAGTTGTGGTAGCGCAGGTGCAGGTTTTCTTGCAGGCTCGAATAATGGTGGGGAGTACATCAACATGATGACATTGCCGAGCTCTGTGGAGAGTGTTAGTGAACGTACCATGAATTATTGCAGTGAGGCAAGGGCTTGTATGGAATCTAAAGAACCTAATGTTGTTTTCTGCGATAGCAGTCTGAAAAATTCCTTTTCTAACGGGATTAATTCCAAGCATATTGTGATAAAAGACGATGTTGTGTTCGATGAAAATACTGTGCCAAAGGAATTGATAGGGTTAGTGGATGGTGGTGATGGTGATGGTGGTGGACCTAGTATTACAGAAAAACACCAGTTAGAAAAATCAGAAAAACCACCTGATAGTCTGAGTCTCCCAGAGGTTTCTTTGTCACACCAACTGGAAATATTTCCGCACCCTTTGGAACAGCAGGTTCCGCCACCAGTGTTGTCTTCAAACTCTTCAAACGCCTTTACATTGCCATCAAACGTGGGTGATATTCATGAGGACGATACATTGAATGTGAAATCCTCTTTGACTGAAGGTATACCTCGATCCAATAATTCTGTTTGTGATTCTAATTTGGGATTGAGTGAAATTCATACATTTGTACCAAACTCTGTTCCCCTTTGTAGTTTAACGCCATTGCACGGCCCTATAGCTGCCACCGTTGAAAACGTACGACACGTCCGAAAAGCTGCTGAACCTGTTCTCATGCCAGAGGACGCCATACAACGATCTGAATCTTTCTCCGAGGGAAAACCGAAATCAAGACTTTCCCAACGGTTGGAAGATAATCCCGATTCAAAAACCAGCAGCAATGCTAACAAACCAACGACAGCTGAGCTGAGAAAATTGTATCTCAACGGAGGAACGTCCAGCATGTTTGACGAATATTATGAATCAGACATCGAAGCAAAGACAGCTGACAACAGTGCTGTCGCCCGCACAGCGCCAACTCCGTCACTTCTCAGAGCGACGTCTGCAGAGAATGGGAAAGACGCTACCGACGTGAAGTCTTCGCTGACCCGCCAACTCAGCATCCAGGACAACAAGACCCTGTCGGCCAAAGCCCCCTCTGGAACCAGGGGCAGGTGAGTTGCTGGATTAGATTTTGGCTGGTTCTGCCATTTACAAATGGACGGTACCGTAGTAATTGCATGGTTGGTAACGGGTCTCATGGACGGTACTGTAGTAATTGCATGGTTGGTAACGGGTCTCACCCCCGGATAAATTGGGGTCTAGCCGACTCTATATGTGCCATGTCAGCATGGCCATGCCAGAATTTAGCCAATCTGTGAGACCTAACATCAGCCATGCAGTTACTGCCTTTCGTTTGGAAATGGCAGAATTGCAAGCCAACCATTACTCTGGAAAATGATCAATATTGTTTTGCAGGTTTTAGTTTTCATTATGATTGTTTTACAGATTCTCATATTTTGATTACAGGATTACGGCAATGCCCTTACAGATCGTGTTATCTTTGGACGGATATTAATTGTTTACCTTCTTATCATAATCCAATATTGAAATTGTTTTAAAGATCGGAAATGGTGTCATCGTTAGACCAATGACCAACCAAGTCATGTAGACTTCTTTCTTTCTTTCTGGATCAAATTACCTTTTGTACCTTTCGGTGTAAGGCCAGTCGTATAGATGTCTATCCAAAAGTGAACTATTTTCAAAAGTTCCTTTTATTAGTTTTTGAAAAATATAATTTAATTCATTAATTTTTCCCATGATATAAACCAGACTATTTGTCGCTGTTTTTCTTCCCAAATTTTGTGTTTTAAAATCTCCCAATACGACTTCCAAGTTTTAGTGGTTCTAACTGACTGTTTTCTGTTCCAGATCCATCACCCCAGAAATGAGCAGACGTCGCCATTTGTCGTCCACCAGCAGCATCGACTACGACGCCTACGACCCCTTGACCCATGGCAGAGAGGTCAAGCTGCCTTCGTAAGTTCATTACCATTACCTGCGTAAAGTGTAGCTGGAATATTGTTATTATTATTGATATTATTACTATTATTGGTATTATTATTATTATTATTGTTATTATTAGATATTGTTATTATTATTAATATTATTATTATTATTGTTATTATTATTGTTATTATTATTAGATATTGTTATTATTATTAATATTATTATTATTATTATTGTTTCTCATACTGCGACTGATTTGATTTGATTACCCACATCCCTTTGTAACACAGAGCAGTGTAGAGACTAGTTCTAGCTGTCAGATACAATTACCGACACATCATTTTAAAGGGAAATATAACCTGGCTTTAAACTGTTCTTGTGAATGAAAATCTGGTGCATGAACCTGGTACAATTTTTTCTTTCTTAATCAGTACCTATCATATCAAATATAAGACTTTACCCAGGTATGAAAATGGGTACCGGCTTACAGCTGGGGATGTAATTTGCGATAGTCCAACGTCCTATCCAGAAGGGTGACATATTGTCACTCTGTTCACTTCACGCTACTGAAACCGGGATAAGCACCGGCTCTATGGACCTCATGGCTTTTAAGGAAGGAAAATGTCATTGATAAAATGGGCATTTTTGACAAATGTATTACATCCAACAACTGTTTTTCTCTATTTCAGCGTTTTCTCAGACTCGATGCAATTCAATGTCCAACCTTTTGACCGTAACTTTGGCCGATCCCTGCTGGCTGGTTTCTCCGAGAAGTACATGTCAGATTTTGTCTTGCTCGGCACGTCAGATAGAAACTTTAAGCAAAAACTTTTGGATGACCTGCAAACGATAGCTCAGGTTAGAACTTTTTCTGTTGAAGTGGAATCTTTCTATTATTTTTGCTGATTTTATTTTGGATGTTTAACTCCAAAGCACTTTGCTTGTTTTGTCATCATTGCTACCCTGAGTGAAAAAAAAGTGAAGCTATGCATAAATTTAGATCGAAAAACATTCAGAAAGTGAGAAATTAGCAAATTAATGATGACAGTTTGGTCTACTTCTTATTTTATTTTATAGTTGCAACTTTAAGTACAGTATTTCTTGTTTCTGCCTATAACATTTATAGTGTCTGCCTATAACATTTCTAGTGTCTGCCTCTAACATTTCTAGTGTCTGCCTATAACATTTCTAGTGTCTGCCTCTAACATTTCTAGTGTCTGCCTCTAACATTTCTAGTGTCTGCCTATAACATTTCTAGTGTCTGCCTATAACATTTCTAGTGTCTGCCTATAACATTTCTAGTTGCCTATAACATTTCTAGTGTCTGCCTCTAACATTTCTAGTGTAACATAGAGCATGGACATACACCTTCTATCTTTTTCTTCTTGCTTTATCTATTGTACCTACCCGTTTCTGTCATTTGTTGTGGTTTTCATCTAGCTAAGTATGATGTAAGTTACAAGAGCTAAGAACATCTTGTTGGTTGTATTACAGAGTTCCTTTCTGGATGAACACATTGAAGAAGCCGTCTGTGTTATAGCTGACACGGATACATGGTGAGTTTTCCATCATAGGGTAAATAATAAAGATGAGTTTAAGGTCACAGACTTTTGCGTCATTCAAAGTGGTGTGATGAGTCAGGGCAAGGCTTGAAGTGAAATGATTTCTGTCCGTCTAGAATCAGCAATAAAACAATGACAATTGGCATAAGGTGCTATTGATGACAATTGGCATAAGGTGCTATTGATGACAATTGGCATAAGGTGCTATTGATGACAATTGAAATTGTTTATTTGATAAGGAATTGATTGGTTTCTGTTACGTTTACGACTAGATTACATGTTTTCCAATGCATCAATGTTGTTCGTTGTTGCGATTTTCAATCACTATTTTGGATGACTAATAATACAATGATTTATATACATAAAGGGCCTTTAAAGGATGCTCTCCTACTAAACCTTATATATATGATGTGATGTGATGTGATATGGTGTGATAAATGATATGATACAATGTTTGTGGTTTGTGTTACAGGACCGTTGAAGTGGCCAGCAGTAAGATAATGAGGTCGTCTCCGTCTGGTTGCACGACCTGGAACTATTCCAAACTGGTGGCAGACTTGATCGAGTCGGTTGTCGGCATCCACAAACTCAAAATGGGGGCGGAATTTGTGAGTAGTACCTTAGTACCTAGTATTAAATTATATTTTCTTTTCTTTTTTTTGTAGTCCACTTGTACGACTGATTAGTAAAGTTTTAGTGGTTCGTCTTTTTAAAATGAGGATGTATTCAAGTATGATATAGTAGTCAAATGACATGCATGCTGTGTACACAGCTACACATCCTCTGTTATGCATGTTGTGTACACAGCTACACATCCTCTGATATGCATACACAGCTACACATCCTCTGATATGCATACACAGCTACACATCCTCTGATATGCATACACAGTTACACATCCTCTGATATGCAAACACAACAGAGCAAATTTGGAGAGCTGGTGGCGCCGTGGCTAAGTCACTCGCCTTTGGTTCCCGGTGGAAGCATTGGATTTTTTCTCAAGACCTTGGTTCCACTTTGCAGCGTTGCACTGCAGCTGTCTCCTGGGTTATTCCGGTCTATCCTCGGAATAGATCTTAGAGACAAATTTCCCCATGGGATGAGTAAACGGAATTTTATTTAATTGTCAAAACAATAGATATTTTGCCTACTTGATATTTTTGATGCAGGATGAGTACTGAGTGAGTGAGTAGACTTCCAGTGGTAAAAATAAGTGTGTGGTGTAAGATATGGAATACGGATAATGAATGGCATTTATAGATATAACGCTTATCGACTATCATCAGTGTTCTCTAAGGGCTTTGTAGTAGCTACCATAGCACAAGAATGAAACGACTTCACACATTAGTGAGGCTAGTTGACAAAGTGGAATATCAAGATGCATTTTTACAAACAACTACACAACTTAAATAGGTGGATTTGATGAATAGATTATATGTCATTTCATTTTTCTAAATTAGATAAGAAAAAAACCCAGAAAAGAAGATAACATGTTCTGTCATTTAATTTATATGAATAAGAGTTGTTTCTTGTCTTTCGATTCTATTTTATTTTTCAATTTGTCTGAATTTTATTGAATTGTTTTATAAAAATTGAAATTGACCTTTGCAGTGCCTGCTGCATCTGGAGGACAGATTACAAGAAATCTACTTCAAGAGCTTCATACTGGCCGAATATCTACAAGACCCGTCAAAATTTAGTCAACAAGAACTCACTTCTATGCTTGGGTAAATATATATATATATTTATACAGTTAAATATACTTGCCGAAAATTACCACCGGAGATTGTAAACAAAAATGGTGGTCTTAGACAGTTGGGGAGAGAGTCCAATTGAAGGAAATGCCTGTGAAACAAGGTGAATCTAATGTCACCACATTACATTGCCTTACCTTGGCGAAAGTATTCAATGCCTGTTGTCTAAAAGGAATTTAATAACACAATAAGTAAGCTTGCCATCAGATGGGGTAATGTGGCATCAATGACGTTTGTTATAGCCCATGCAAGATTGGCGACAGTCACTTAATTTGTAAGTCAGAATCTATGCTCGTCTTGGGCAGGTGTTTTAGTTGTATGCAGTTTGTCAATTATATTAAAATCGTTCACTTTCACTTTAGACAGATGATTATTTTGAAGGCAGTCAATGAGTGGTTGTTAGTTCAGATGGTTATTTTGAAGGCAGTCGAAGATTGGTTGTTAGTTTAGATGGTTATTTTGAAGGCAGTCGATGAGTGGTTGTTAGTTCAGATGGTTATTTTGAAGAAGTGGTCTTATTTTGTTTTGCTTTCCGTCTCTGACCCCTTCTATCTGATCATTCTTCCCCTCTCCTCACCTTCCATATCTCTTTCTTTCTTGCCTCCTCTGGCTTCCTCTTTTTGAGAATATATTTTTAAAAAGTGGATGCTTCACTTGTGAAGAGATTCAAATATATTTTTTCTTATAATGATGTTACGAAGTGAATCTGAAATATTCTTAATGGTGATGATTTATCTCTCCCACAGGTTTGAAAACAGTGACATGTCCCTTCTGTTTGCCGTAGCAGGAACTCACACGCCAAGCTTGTTGACACATTGACAGGGCCTTAGCAACAACATGTTATTATTTTAGCTACGTATTATGTAATGTAATGTAATCTGATGCTTTTCATTTTCATATTGGTGCTAAGATACATAAAATATAACTATCAGATCAGATCAGGCTGCAGATAAGGAAAATTGTTTCATCTTCACCAAACCCTCCGCCAAAAATTTGTAATAATTTTATAATTTAGTCTATAGTCTATTCCGCCTTCGTTAATCTCTCTTTGTGAATGAGCTCATATTTGTTTCTGTCATGGGCTTGGGTCTTCAGCTAAAAAACCCCGAAATAAATGTAATTTCAAGAATGAAAATGAAATATTAATGGGATTTTGTCAAAGAAGACTTTGATCCATCCTTTTATCAACTGAAAGTCAGTTTGTTGGCTGGCCATTTTAGATAGATGTTTATCTTTTTTTTTCTCTCTTATTTTATTTTTTTTTAAAATTTCCTTTTCTTAAAATTTTTGTTTGTTTGTTCTGGTCATATTCATTGACATTTCGGTGGTGATGATAATTCTACCTCATGCAAGCCAAGCCATCTAAAAATGTATTGAAATAATATTATTGTTCTCTGTTGTTGTAATCGAAACTTATTGAAGGGATGGGTCAAGACAAGACACAGGACAACTTGGCACTAGCAGTTCGTTATGGTCCAAACAGTTTTTGGTCGGTTAGAATTAATCACCACTGTCTGATTAACCAAACCAAGCTGCTAGTGCTAAGTTATCTTGGTGTCCCGTCTTGGTGTCCCGTCTTGGTGTCCTGTCTTGTCCAGAGTTCCGTCCCTCCATTATATTAAAAAATACTATTGTCATTGTTCTCTGTTGTAATTAGAACTATGTCGAAGTCAAATGAAATCCACCGACAAGATAGAAGTCGTATCGTACGTCTCATGCATGAGCCAAAGAGAAAACTAACTTGGCTCCTAATCAAGTATAGTTGGAATTAGTCAATTGTTGCCGGATGGATAGGATATTGCAAACCACAGAGAGAATTATAAAGATTTTCCAGCGACAAAAGAAATATAATATATTAATGTGTGTATAGTGTAAAAATAGTATATCCAATTCTATTGTAAGCTTCCTCGAGTCTTTCCTAATTATTTGTGAATTGTGTGATTTTTTAAACAATTGTTTTAAATGTACTTAGAGCGGAGGACAGGACAGGGCACTGGGCAACTGAGCACTAGCAGCTTGGTTTGGTTAGCCGGACTGTGGTGATTAATTCTAACCAACCAAAAACTGGTTAGAATTAATCACCACTGTCTGACGAATCAAATCAAGCTGCTAATGCCAAGTTGTCCGCTGTCCTGTCCCGTCCTGTCCCTCCTCCACTATAGTTCTCTCCATCGTTTGAGAGCAGATGACTCCCTTGTTTCTACCCAGAACCGTGAAAGTAGTCGCCTAATTTTGGCTTTCATTGCTTACAATATTCAATATTTGTATATATTTTGCCATGATTAATGCACAGTGGGCTGATCCTCTGCTTGCCTTAAAAATCTTGATCTATAGATGTTCCAGCTCTGTATCAGGCCACGTGTACTATAGTGAGCACAGGCTTGCACTAAACCTGGATACCTTTGTATCTGGGTCTGCACATCGATGCCTCCTGCCTTGTACCATGTCCAGAGCTGACACAGAGCTGGTCCCTACACTGTTTATAATAATGATAATAATGCATCTTTTATATAGCGCAAAAATCCTATTAAAGATTTATTGACGGTTCTAAAGGGAACAGATAAGAAAGAAAGAAGCCATAATGACTCCATTGCTCACAAATCAATGCATACAAATCAATGCATACCAATCAATGCATACCAGATATCAACTTCATGAAGTGTGTTTTGTGGCGACGGTGGATAAGAGGCTAGGGTGTCAGCCTTAAGATTGTGAGATCCTACCTTCAAATCCTGGCAGCACCACTGATGTTGAGTCCTTGGGAAAGACTTCACACATTTTTTTCCTCCCTTGACTCTGGTGTGAATGAGTACCCCGTTAAAAACAGATAAAGATACTGCCAGTCTGCTAATATGATTCAGGGTAACAGGCTATCTACTGTATGCTTCCCCAGGGAGTTGAGAAGAATATTGAATGGCACGGACTGCTGGGGGATTTATGATATAAGGTCTGTGTGCGTGTACTTGTAAAGGAATACAGTCTATAACTATGAGGTCTGTGTGCGTGTACTTGTAAAGGGATACAGTCTATAACTTATAACTATAAGTCCACCTTATCTTCATTTGTTGTATTTGTGAATATTTGTATAGGTATTAGTTAGAGCTAAGCTAATTTATTTGCCATTGAATATTTATTGCTGACCAAGGTCAGTTTCAAAATATAGTTTATGAATGAATGAGTGATTGCAAAAGATGATTGTTTTATTTTATTTTCAAATGTTCTTATATTTTCAAACTTAACTTTTCTTTCTCTTTTAATTACCTATGATTTTATTACTAGTAGAAAAAAAAGAAGATAGAAGTAGAAGTATTTACATTCCAGGGGAGATGCACACAAGGCATGAATCTCGCGTTACACTTCCTCTCGAATGTCATGGGTTCAAGTCTTGTTTTTGTGTGTTGCACTGTATTCCTTTGGCAAAAGAAGATTGTAAGCCCTGGACAAGATAAGATTTTAATCCTTAGACGAGACACAAGAATAATCCCTGGGCAAAATAAAATACTTTTCACTGAGCACCTCTACTCGATCCATAGATTTTCCAGCTCTGTATCAGGCCATGTGTACTAGTAGGGCACAGACTTGCACTTAACCTGGATATGTTTGTATCTGGGTTTGTGCATTGATGATGCCTTCTTCCTTGTACACTGTCCTCGGCTAGACACAGAGCTGGTCCCCACACTGTTTAATAATCACAGTTCTAAAGGGAACATATATAACAAACAAGCCTCTACTTTAACCACATGCAAAATTGGATTCAATCTCACAGCTGGGAAAAATAATCTGGTATAGACCAGTGCACTATCCAGAAAGTGGCAAGTCGTCGTAGCTATGGGCCAAGGGGCTTTAAACAATTTACTTACTACATTCCATGCGTCTTCTTGGGGGTGTTTGTCAAACTTTCTGATCATGTTTATAGTTTGAAATAGAAAACAGTGTAGAAACAGGAACCTGCCCATAGTCAGTAACGTGCTTACCTAATTCTTTGCTTCGGTTAACAAACTTTTCCCACCTCATATCTTTCTGTTCCGTCTGTATCATCGGCCACCATGTCTTGGCAAATAAAAATAAACTTTTTATTATTATCAATAATACCGAGCAGGTTGTGGGCAAACCCCATGCTCATCCCTGAATAGTGCACAGAACATACCTAGTAACCAAGTATGTATACATGAGCACAGTCCACATAGTGGGGGACTCTGTGGTTCAGGGATTGAGGATAAGTGGGAGATTAGCCCATCGCTGTATGTATCCACTGTTCAGCACAAAGCTGGCCAGTAAACACTTTACGTTGTTGTTGTTGGCCTTGTTTCTTCTACTTTTACTCCTCAGTTGTGGAACCGGGGGAGTTAGGGTTTTTTTTGTGTATGTTTTTATTTTTTTAACTGGAGTAGTTGACACCATGGGTTAGGAGAAATAGCTTACATCCATTCATATTTCGCAAACAATGAACCTATACTGTTTGTAATGCAATTTGCAATATAGAAAATGCCTTCATATATTTATTATTATTATTATTATCAATGATGTATATATTTGATATGATATGAAAAAATGAATACCCACTGCTTTTTTTTGTTGAATTAATTATTTTTCTATATATATGCCTATATAATAATAATAATAATGATAATAAGAATATGTGTAAATGTGTATATATTGTAATTGTTTGTTGATTTTATTGGATAACAATTACCACAGTGCCATTATCTTTCCCTGTGATTTGCTCCACTGTACCCTCAATACTGAAGTAGACAATAATATAAGATGTAGATAAATGATTATTGAATAACGATAGTTTTGGCGAAAGGCTCTATTCTCCCTTAGCTTGTGTGCTGCTGTAGAATTGAAAGTGTTTAGAGGACGGCGGTGATAATCATACATAATCATAAATAATAATAATAATAATAAATGGCTTTTATATAGCTCTTATCCATGATCGTCACCAAGCTCTAAGCATTTTACATTTGCCCTGGGGAAGCAATTGAGCACTCAACACTTAAAATGCCACCACCACACGCTGCCTGTTAGTGTTAGGCGCGAATACAATTTTTGGACAAAGAGAAATGCTGTTCACAACCGAGTGGACCTCCGAATTTAACGTTGATCTCCGATAGGACAAGGTAAGCAGGGCAAAGTGTCTTACCTAAGGACACAAGTGCCGGTGAGCCAATACATTTCATTATGTATATTTTTTAGATCCGAGGCGGTCACCTGTCAATTCACTAGCCATGATTGTGGATTGGCGCTATAAATAAATGCCATTCATTGATCATTATCATTATTGAATCTGATTTAGTGAATGTTACAAGAGGCACAACAGAAAAAAAGAATGATATTATATTTATATATGATACAGAAGAAAAAAAAAAAAAATAAATAAATTTGACGATTGATCCTGCTTTGTTTGTCCTCACAGTTGAATTGAATTCTTTATCTGACTAATCTGGGGGGATTAGTTATGGTAAGGGAATGAGTTTGTGATTTCCGTTACTAATGCTAGGTACTGTTGATACGAAATGAAAGAGAAAAATGACAAAGGACATATTTTGGCGTACAAATGAAATAGACCTTCAGAATTTTATACCACTTGGAAATTTTAAGCTGTTTACAATTTGATATGAAATAAGACTTTTTTTTTACCATGATATGAAAAATGACTTTAAAAAAATATGATATAGAATAAGACTTTTATATACCTATGATAAGAAATAAGACTTTTATATACCTATGATAAGAAATTATACTTTTTTTTATATATGACATAAAATAAGACCTTATATTATGTATTCATCAAATTTGACCGATGTATGAATCTAGCGTGTCTCTTGTTATATTATAACATCTGATGAACAGGAAAAAAGATTTATGCCTATTGCCAAATAATGAGATAAGTACAGGGCTGTACCAATGATATTGATATATTGTATATGCTTGATGGTCACAATATAGTGTTATTATTTAGTGATAAAGGCATATGGTAGATTATAAACAATGAAGAAGAAAGAATGGCTTTTGTTACGTGGAAACAAATTGTGGTTTGGAATGGTTCCTGTATTATTATATTCTGGAGCCAATACTGTGAGTTGGTTTCCAGGAACCCCTGCCATGTTTCCAGGAACCCTTGCCACGTTAAATGCTATTGTTCTGGAGCAATTCAGTTCAAGACTTTCTGCGACAATGATGATTTTTTTTCCCGTCAAGAATCAATAGAACAGCGATACTTTTAAAAATGGTTTTTGCTCCTCGGAGATAAGATTTTTCATCATTGACATCCCTGTAATAATAATATTTATAAAAATTTTTTTAATGCACACAAAACACAGAATGTGAATAATTGAGATGAAACCTAATTGAGCAGAAAATGTTTTTAAACAGAAGACTTTTTATAGGAAATGAATGTAAGTCTGTCCCACAGTATGAGAAGTAGAACAAGAAATCGGGTTCTCATCAATATCAGAAGTGCTAGGAGTAATGCTGTGGATATAACGGACAAATGATGAGGATCCAGTGAAGATATTGGGTCCTTTGTCTTCTCAACCGCTTTCTTCATGTAAACGGCAGTATGCTAACTGGAAATAAGACACAAGATAAGTACTGCCTTAGACAAAACTGTTATCCTAGCTTGGATGACCAGCGGCCGTATACACAGACATAGGTGGTAAACTGTTAGGACATTTTGGCACAATCTTATTGCAGTGATTCATAGTTTGAAAATGACGTGGTTGTTATGGTGATTATGTCTTGGTGGGAGTATGATTCAAAGCAAAATGATTGTGCCAAAGTGTGCTAACAGTTTACGTAGGGTGTGTGAATAACAACGCAGGTCTGAAAAGTACACAAGGCTTCATAGTGCATACAGAAGCCTGTTTCCTACTAATCTAGTTCTAGTGTATTTGATTAAACAGTAGATGATATTATAATTAATGGTATGGTTGCTTTGGACCTTGGATATGAGAATATCCCTTTTTGATGTGTAAATGTTCATGACCAATAAATGTATATATGATATGATGTAATATGATTATTTGTGAAGGTTTCCATAAGAAGATGAATTAAACATTATAGATAATTGAAGATTTTTGGTTGTACACCCTCTGAACCACAGAAGAATGAATGTGACTTCCTACTCTGTGATCTGAACAGCTTTGACATTAATATCTTAGTTCGCCTGAGAAAAGGGACCTCAAGTCGCTGGAAGTCTAAATGAGATAGATATAGAAGGGGGAAAAAATATTTTTTTAAACATTTTTTCTTCTTTCAGAAATCGTTAAGTACACCTTTCATCTTACTAGTGTTAAGATATTTTGCTTCAATTCTTACTCTGATATTATATTAAGCAGGATTTGGATTCAGAGTTTTAAAAAATAAGCAATATCTATTATCTAAAAATGAAAGAGAGAAAGGAATGAAAAAGAAAAGCCCATATTTTTCATCCCGAGTCCAGGCTTTACCATCCAGAGTCCAGGCTTTACCATCATCATTGTTTCATTTCCCGGCCATCCCAATAGCCTCTGGCAAAATTCAGGGTTTATTGGTACAGTGGGCTGACCCCCTGCTTGCCTTAAAACTCCATAGATTTTCCAGCTCTGTATCAGGCCATGTGTAATAGTTGAGCACAGACTTGCACTTAACCTGGATACGTTTTACCTGAGTCTGGGCATCGATGCCTTTTGCCTTGTACACTGTCCTCGGCCAGACACAGAGCTGGTCCCTACATTGTTTAACGAATAAAATAAGAAGCAATCCAAAAGTAGGTAATAAACCCAATGTGTCATTAAAGTAAGAATCAAAGATTAAATATCGTATCTTACTCTTACCTTATCTCACAGTCCCATATTTAGTACAGTAAGAGAGTTGAGTTTAGCTGACATTGATATGGACGCCCTTGATGTATGCATTTATATATTTTACTCCACACCAAGTGCAATGTTCCTGAATGGTTCCCTTTGTGATAGGATGTATGGTATGGTACCCACAATACATTTGATTTCATTCATGCTACCTAATATGTCGTCTTGTGTTCCTTTTTATCTTTGAGCCTATTCACATTTGTTATTGTTATTTGTTTTGCTCTTGAAGCTACACCATTTTCACCTCCTTTTGGAATTTTAGTTTCTGGCAGCCCCCATTCCTTTATTCACAGATGTCACGTGAGCTCATAAGACATTTGTGAAGGCTGATAATCACTGTAGTCACGTTATGTTGTGAGTAGAATTCAGTGCAATATCAGGGTGCCAAAATATGACAACAGACAGTGCCGCGATTGCCCAGTGGATTGGGGGAGGGGGGGGGAGCAATGGAAGGAGGATTCGATCAGAGATCGTTCAGATGAAGACAAACATTCGATGGTTTAACAACGATTTGGATCAGATGAAGAAACGATTTAGATCAGATGAAGACAAACATTCGATGGTTTAACAACGATTTAGATCAGATGAAGAAACGATTTGGATCAGATGAAGACAAACATTCGATGGTTTAACAACGATTTGGATCAGATGAAGAAACGATTTGGATCAGATGAAGACAAACATTCGATGGTTTAACAACGATTTGGATCAGATGAAGA